>CM048746.1:566500939-566603439 GCA_026315105.1 Locusta migratoria
CTAGTTAGTACTTCCTCAGCTCAATCCCACCAATAGTAACACAAAGATGATGAAAATAAACTTAGAATCAAGCTCTCAGAAAAATAATTTTCCTCCACCAGGAAAAAAAGAGTAAGGGGAGAAAAGGCAATATGAGGGTGAAGTGGGGACGCATATCATTGCCACTTCCAACTATTCTTCATTGTAGGCAGTGGTGATGGGAAGGATAAACAACAACATTCACTGTATTGTGAGTAAATTATTGCCATGACAATTACATAACAAATAATTTTGCAGAAAAAGTTTTTGGTTTGATCGCTGGTCCCAGAGGGTGCACACTTACTAGCGATAGAGGTCGTTGGCTGGTCGCATGAGCGCTTGCCTATGAAAGGCCAAAGTTGCAGGTTCAAGACACAGTTTGCACAATTTTTAATCTGCCATCAAGCTTTGACAAAAATGTTGTGGAGTCTGGGAGGACAGAGAGAGGCAACTCTGGCTGGTGTGGGCTGGATACTTTGCACAGCCGATTTTGCTTTAGAACTTGTACTGGCTATCCTGTAGTTGAGAATACACTACACAACATGACTCAACATGTGCAATATGGGTACTTCCACCTGACACCACTCTCTTAGAGCTGTGCTACTGAGAAATTCCCCTCCATCCAGGGGCAAAAATAACTGGGCTTTTAACATCATTAACAATGCATCCTGATTCCAATTTTTAATGTTGATACAGCTTGACAAATCAGGATACTTTAGACACTGATCTCGGTGAAATTGTACTTGAGAAATGAGCCTACCCCTCCCCCCCCCCCCTCACCCTCCACCCAGAAAAATTTAACATCCCTTCACTCGACACATCTTCTCTTTTGGTCGTTGCCTTGGGCCCAACCTATTTTAGTCTCTCCTTCGCCACCATCTTCAAGCCATTCAACTTCTTTCTTTTTCTCACAACACTATACTTTCTTTAATTACTCTATTGCTGGATTATCAGAAGTACCAGATTACTGAGAGCACATTTACAAATATGACAGTATATAAATTGTATGTTTGAAGGTTCTTGTTCCCCTTCTAGCAACAGTGCATTGTCGTCTCTAGTAGAGTGAAGGTCATTTCAGTTTTCTGTTTTCAAGGACGATCATTGCACAGCTGGGCTGTATTACTAACACCGTGGTCTAAAATATGCTCATATTTTGTTTTTATGAAGGCAGTTTGGAACTATGTTGTAGGCAGGTCAGTATGAAGAAAGACACCTAGTCAACCCATACCTACTGGTTTCTAAGTCTCTTTACCAACAGAGAGAGCGTCATTTGACTTAATCCTTGTCTTCAAACTCCACGTTTATTATTACATATTACATTTTCTGTCTCCAGAAATGTCATAATATGCTAACATTATTATACAAAATCTGTTTTCTGTTAAAATACACAATACAGAACTGCAAATAATGCCACAAATTGAAATACAGTTTGTATAGAATTCTTTAACTATGCATAGTTTAACAAACAACAATGTTTTGCACAATAATTCATTGTTGTGTACGTCCTTTCGGATGCGCACCATATTACTGAGAAGCTGTACTAGCCAAGGCTGGATTAGTGAGGTATTAGTTTATGTAATATTTAGTTCACATCAAGTTGAATCCCTTACTTCTGTTTACTTCTTGAGCTATACTCTCTGATTTGCATTACTTGTTATGCAATAAGATATGTTGTACTGAAAGTTTGCAACCATAATAGCTCATTTAATCATCATTACGGTTGTCTGGTGCCCTATTTTTGCCTTTATTATTTGTTAAGCAACATCTGAAGATCAGTTACTTTCCTAAAACCTGTAACATGCACAAGTCTTTAGCCAAGTAAAGAAACTTAAAAAATTACAACTGCAGCAGATTGTATTTGCCTCATCAACAACATGTAATTTGACAGTCCACAAGTTAAATGTCATTTTATGATCTCTTAGAAACTCTTAAACATTTGATTATTTATTTTGATCCTGTGACATCTTATGCAGATACAGGACAAGTCAAATATACATTATACAGATTTTTGTGATATTTATAGAAAATTATTCATGCTGATGTCAAAATACATACAGATTTACACTCTATATAACATAAGTCTCAAGTCATACACTGTGACACTTACACATGCACTGTGTTAAAACAGAGTTAAAAATATAATTTTCAGTTTAGTCTTCACATAGTATGATCAGCTTCCCTTTTTACTGCCATCAAAAACTTAAATAACTCAACTGGCAAGGAATTTGCATACAAAGTAGAATATGTGGTTTATCAAAAATAACTTGAATGACACATGAATGTTAAAAAGACCTCTGGTGTCATGATTATGCACAAAGCAGTTTAGCTGATAAGCTAAATATTATCTCATAAACAGTGTTGTTTCATATATGTACAAACAGGGAACAATTAGAATTTCTATTTCAGGGAAAAGAGGATGACATGTTTCTTGAATTCTTCCATTGCACATTATTCTGATAGCTCATTTTTGGATTTTAAATACTGTTTGACTATAGTGTGAATTGCCCTGGAATGTAATTCCATACTTAATTGCGGAGGTGAAATGAGCAAGATAGGCTTGTAGTGCAATTTTTTCTGTTGCAGCTTACATTTAGTATCTGCACTTGTCATGTGTCTCTTTCTCTGTCATAAGTATGCATATTTTTCAAGCCTCTGTCTACTTTACAGTATTTATAGAATTAATTAGATTAGATTAAATTAATACTTGTTCCATACATCATGGATATGACACTTTGTAATGATATGGAACATGTCAGGTTAATGAAGAGTGTCTGTACAAGGCATTACATTACACAAAATATCAAATGACACAATTTTTATTTATTTATTTTTTTATAGTCTTTATTTTTATTTATTTATTAGATTTACTAATTTATATCTAAAAACTCATCCAATGAGTAGGAGTTGTCATTTATTATCAAACTGATTCTCTTAAGTGTATGAAATTCAAGAATTACATATTGTTTCCAGGCCCTTGATAGAAATGGTAATTCCATCAGTCCTTGATGATTCCTTATGTCCAAAAGGTAGCCATGTTTGTCTGCTGTTCACTCAATACACTCCTTACCACCTGGCTAATGGCCAAGTGTGGGATGACATAACAAAGGAAAATTATGCAAAACTGGTAAGAAATGTTTCAGCTTCTGCTGCATGTCAGAAAACTCATAGTATTAATCACATTGTGACATTCCAGACTCTGCTAAAATGTGATGTAGAATTATGCTCAATAAAGCAACTGTCATAGATGATAAAATTGTTTGAAACTAGTACTAAAAATTAATTAATTAAGTAAAATAAAAATTGTAAAAGACCGTGACACAGTAATATTAAATCAAATTATTGTTTCATCAATCTGGTCCTCAAAATTTGAAATAATATCAACCTCTCATTCTATCTTCTCTTTTCTTTCAAATTACTAATTAACCACTTTCTTTTCATACCTCAGGAAGCAATCAATACATAGTTTTCTACATCTATTTTTGAAAACATTATAAAAAATAACAATCTATAAACAATTTTACAAACTTTTTAAAACAGTTGCAACCACACAATTATAATAAACTAGCAGCAAGTACCCAGCTTTGCCCGGGTTTAAAATAAGGTTTTCTGTAGAAGTGTACAAAACCGTTTATTTGCATGTAATAAAGGTGGAAGGGGGGGTCATTATCACATGGCTTAGGACAGGCACATGGCCAGAGTGAGATTGGGATGGAACAAAACCTATTTAAGAACCTTCCCCATGTAATTTTGTGTATGTGTACCAAATTTCACGTTATTCGGTTGTCTGGATCTTGAGTTATAAGGGAACAGACAAACAGACAACAAATGTGTCTTATATGTACAGAGACTGCAATCAAAGTCTGTAAGTGAAGTTCTCTCCCCCATTAAATGAACAAAATTTTATGTAGACAGTAACCTTCATCTTGTTTTCAAGGTCAAGTGTACAAAATTTCATCAAGATTGGAGCAAAACTGTGGATTTTGGCGAAATCTATAAGTACCCTCCACCATGCACTGGATGAAATTTTATGTAGACAGTGCCCTTCCTCTTGTTTTGACGGTCAATTTTGCAAAATTTCATCAAGATCAGTGCGAAGATATTGATTTGCATGGACACATTGAAAACGTACTTTCACTTTTTCTCAAAATTTCCAGTTGGTTTTCCAAAAAATGGAACAAAACCTGTTTAAGAACCTTCTCCATGTAATTCTGTGTAAGTGTACCAAATTTCACATTATTTGGTTGTCTGGATCTTGAGTTATAAGAGAACAGACAGACAGACAACAAATGTGTCACGAGCCTGTGCTTTGGGTAAGTTATCCAATTTCTATTTTTTATATAAATAATTTTATATTTATTTCCATGGAGTTCCCATTAATGAAGATGCACTTCACTTGTAAAAAACAGATTTTATTTAACTCGTATTGTAATACATTATAGAAATCTTGAAAAAAAAAAAAAAGGAAATAAATCTTATGTATTACAAGTTGTTACATGTCACTAATCATTTTGTGATACCACAATGTTCTGTTAATTAATGTTGTCCTCATCTTCTGCATCTGAAGTAAGAATATCAGTCATTTTGTTGCCATTTGACTAATCAAAAACATGTTTGTAGAACTCATAGCTTTGAGTAGATACTTCCAGTATTTTCAAGTCACCTATCTCCTTCTTGTTAATATGAACTCTTCCTTCTGCATAAGTTTTGTTGTTAGGAAGAGAAGGGGCTTTGGACATTTTTGCAAAATTGAAGGTATTCACAACTAATCATTTGGTTTACTGCTAATAAACTATTATGTAATCCTGACAAAACATAGCAGCTTCTAATAGGCATGACAAGGGAGATAGAAAATAAATTGGTAAAACTTCTAGGTATTTATATTGACTCCAAACTTAACTGGCATGAACATATAAATAATGTATGCGAAAAGATATCTTGGGTGTCATACCTGTTTTTGAAACTAAGAGACATGATAAGCTTGGAGTACCTCAGGATGACATCCTATGGACTTTTCCAATCCCACATATCATGTGGTCTTATCATATGGGGACATTATTCTCACATTGATAAAATATTAAAAATACAAAAGAAAGTTTTGCGTATAATGTGTAAGAAAAATTATTTGGAGCACTGTCGCCCTCTCTTCACCAGCCTCAAAATACTACCGATTGTGAATTTATATATCTATGTTGCAAGACTCTATATTAAAAACAATATGTCACAACTTATTACAAGGGGGAAAGTTCATGACCACAACACCAGGGTTAAGTCTAAGATAGATATACCTATGCATAGGTAAACAACGACTTGTAGCTGTCACAAAGTGAATGCTATCAGAATCTTCAATAAGTTACCAAACTCTGGTCGGACCATGGATATAAATACTTTTAAAAACAAGTGGTACAGCTGGTTAATAAATCATCCATTTTATAATATTAAAGAATATTTCAGTTTTCCAGATGATCATATTAGTTTGTACAAAAATGTTACTTTCAGTTGTATTATTATATCCTGCATAAATCCTATTAATCTTAGGTTCAATGCTAGTCATTGTACTTTACACAGTGTATATATATTGTAAAAATGATGAAGCCAATATCATTGTAAAATGGTTTTTGGTGAATATAGATTCTTGATTCTTGGTGAATGAGCTGGTAACTACTCGCCCCTTTATCTTATTGCTATGGATGGGTCGAACTCAAATTTTACCGAATCGAATCTTAAATAAAACATGTGCCAAATCCCGAACCCGAATCTAATATTTCGAATCTCGGACCCAAACAATCTGTCAACTCAAGTACACACATTTAAAAAGAATTACTACTCTATCACAGCCAGTGATGAAGATAAAGCCTTCTGGGAAGGATCCCAAATGATAGTATTACAGTAAAATTTAAGAAATTAAAATTTGATTTAGATTTTTATTTTAAATCTTAAGGATTTTTTAATACTCCCTCCCTCTCCGCTTAAAAGAAATTTGTAAGCTATGAAACATTTTAAGATTTATGTTGTTTAGATGCTCTAAAAGATTAAAAGATAATAAACTTTCTTCCCTCTATTACAAACTTTCATTTTGATTAAATAAAAGTAATTGCATTATGAAGTTCTAGAAAGGAAAGAATTACATTTATATTTTTTTTTTTTTTTTTTTTTTTTTGTTTGTCAAATGGGAAGGATCAAAAATAAAACCTGAAAAGATGAGTAGATCTTTTGGAAGTTGGAAAATAGATTCTTAAAAAATAGGACTTGTAAATGTTAAATAATTTTATAGGGACATATTAGGCATTCCGTGAGTGATGGACAGATGGACAGGACATTCAGACACAGAGAAATCCACATTTATTCGATGTGTGTGTACTAGTTATTATCATGGTTCCAGAGGTTAAGCAAGGGTATTTTGTGGATTTATTTATTCTTTCAAAAATTTAAGATCACATAACTTGTCTGCTCAGAATTTATATTCGTAGAAGATTTAAAAATCAGTACTAGAAGTCAGTTAACGTGCTTCATTTATAACTATTCCTGTTCAGCATAAGAATAATAAAAATGTAAACATTAACATGACATGTATATTCTCCCACGTTTGCCATTGTCTTTTGGGTTTGTTAGACGGACGGAATTTAAATGTGGTAACAGCTAACATGGAAGCTTACATGGCGTAATATTTACATTGGTATTACTCTTATGGCGAAGAGAGTGTGGAATTTATGAATCATGATTCATAGGAACAATTCCTTGCCCCTAAGAGAAAAACATGAAAGTTGTAGCACAAAGGCAGTAGCTGTAACGTCAGGCATATTGACGCAACAGAAGCTTGCCAGTCGGCTTTATGTAGTAGCTTTTAGATGAGACTTCAAGTGTACGGCAAACTAAATGCGGGAGTATAAACCAATTTTATTACTCTTATAATACAAATTTTACAAAATGTTTATAAAAGGAATTGGATATGGGTATGGCAAATCTGAATCACTATCACTTGATTCCTTGTTACTCAGTTCCTTCATAGTACAGAGCACCATCCCTCGTACAATGTAGTGAATACAATCTCAAACATTTTTAAATGCCACAATCTGATTTGTAACCCACTTCCTTGTATCATCATTCCAATGGCATACTTGCGCGGTTTACACGACCTGTTGGTGTCAGTTGTCTGTCATTTTTCGAAAACGATTTTTTGAAACAGATGTCAAGTGGTTGCTGAATTGACGTCATCCTGCCTGGATGGCTCACAATTACAACTTGTTTTCCAACTTAATAAATAACTTTCTTCTTGCAATCCTAGTGATTCATCACAGTTCACATACCTGAGTACGAAACAAAATTTGACAGAACAGAACATGAAATCAGAGTGAGGCAACTCATCGAGGAATACTAAGAAAGATTTACATAAAGAAATTTATTTTTCTTGCTACTAATATTTCAAAGGTTGCTAAATTTTTTATTTGCTGCTGCAAAGCAAGCCTGTGTAGCACTGCTTATATTAGATGGGAAAAGTAACTTGTGTGCGGCTTCTAGTGCCATTTTTCAGAACTTTGTTCACATTGTCTCGATTTAAATCACAAGTGGTATTTGGACCCAAAAAAACGGAAAAAAGTGTGACTTAGATTCTGGTAATTGCGCTATGTTTTCACAATAGCCACACAACTGCGTAAATTTTGTAGTGGTTTCACTTGAATAAATTCAGCGTGAGATCGTTTTGTTTTATGACGTCACGTCTTTCAGCATATCTACGGAAAATAAATAACGCAGACGAAAGTGCACTGTTATGCAAAGTAAAGTATAATATTCGTAACTAAATGTTTCTATATAACACTTTGGGTTCGGAATTCGATAGTATTCAGCCATTATGCATTGAATCTCGAATCCGAAGACAGTGTGCTAGATTTGGTGAATAATGGATTCGGCCGAACCACTTGGACACAACCCTACTTATTGCTGTAATGAAACTCCTTCTGTGTGGATTTGAAAGTTTCCCCATTTATTTTAGGGATTCATCAACCACAATTTCCATCAGAGGTTTTTGTATTCAGGTAGAAGGGTTGCCAATGATCTCTGAATGACAGGATATCACCAGTGACTATCTCCTGAATGTTGAATCTGTGTTGAAAACTTGCACAAGTGTACCACATACATTGTTTCTGCACTGCACAGAAATTTCTTAGCTCTTCTTCATGTGTTTAGATGTGATGCACATAAATAACTTCTATGCTAAACAGTGTGCCTTGATGTGCTCTCTATGAATCTACCTCTAACTCAAAAGCCGCTGAAAATGTCATATGTGTGATATCTGAAATAACTGATTCAAATATACTGCTGATTTTAGAGCTGTATTTTTAAGTATTGATTTGTTATTAGAAATTTGATACACCAACAAGTTAACAGGCCACCTATGTCCATTGGAACAAGAATTGAAATAAAAACACTTAATGTGAAAATTTATAAGTTAATAATGGCACTTTGCACAGATGAAAATGTTTTCCAACAATATAATGATTGTTTGAAATACTGTAAAGTCTGTCATCAAGCCATAATAGGCACATAAAAAAGAAAACACAAACACACACACACACACAAGGGGCTTCACAGTAGCTGCATTCCAAGTAACATTCTGTGGTGATGGGATAGGATGTGTGGGAGAAGGGGAATAGGAAGGATGCAAGGCAGTGGTGGGGATGGATACAATGCTGTCTTACTGAGGTAATAGATGAGTAGAAAATTATTCAACTAAAGAGAGCTTTTTTGGGGGGTTGGGGGGCAAAAAGCTGGGTTGCTCAGCTGCATGTTGTGCCACAGGGTGGCCTATCATTCTAATGGGCAGCTTGTTGTTACTCATATCAATATAAAAGAGCATAGCATAGTTTGTAAATCACATGGTTGCTTTCGCAGGTAGTCTGGTATTTGATGGGGTAGGATAAGTCTGTGACAGGACTGGAAAAGAAAGAGTTGTGCGGGTGCCTTGGGCAGGTCTTGTAATTCGGTCTTCCACAGGGATATCATTTCTGTGGCAGGGGCTGTGGTTGGGGATGGCACGTGGATGGACTAGGATATTGTAGAGTTGGATGGGTGACAACCCCACTTAGGAAGTGGTGGACAGGGTCCTGGGCAGGATGTCTCTCATTGGACTGGACTGGAACAAGTAAACCACATCCTCTATCAACGTTTTGTCTTTATGAATCATGCCCTGAAATGAGAGACATCCTGACCAAGATCTGCCCCACTCTCTTAAAGTGATGTTCTGTCACCCACCCAACCTCCACAATACTGTAGTCCATCCATATGCCACCCAAAACCTCAGTGAAACCTTTCTCATGATATTTCTTTTGTTCATCAGATTTGGTGATGAATAGTAGATGGGAACATTGGCTTAAAAATATAAAAAATATATACACTTTTCACTTCTGTTGGCATCCCTCTATTTGTATCCTGAACCTGTTTTCATGGAGCTATGGTACAGCCACTTCAGATTTAAAAAACCTCTGACAATGTTCTATTTAGACACAGAATTTAAATAACATGGAGTATATTTACACTCCTTATAATTCTTGTTTCCATACTTATTGAATCATCATTTGGTAAGTAAATTCCTCTCAGTTGTTTGGGCTTAAGTTCCTATAAGTTCTTTGTGCCTTGTTCAGTGACAGCACATCCTATGTGTTCACTGGTTCAGAGAACTACAGGAAAAAAGTTCGCGAAAAAAAGTAAATAAATTAATTAATTAAAAAGTGTTTTTAAACTATAATTCCTTATTTTGTTCTTCTATCAAATCATTTTATATGGACATTCAAAGTATTTTTATCATATTGAAACATTTTACAGAAGGTGCACAGTGCTAGAAAATTTTTGATAAAAATGGCGAGCAAGGCCTGAAGACACCATCCATGTAACATATAGAATGTGGTGTCACCAGGTCGTGTCATAGGCCTTAGACAAAGACAGCTATCAAATGTTGGCAACTTGAAAATGCTGTCCAGATGATGGACTAAAGGTGAACAAGGCTGTCCAAGGCTGAGTGCCCTTTGTGGAAACCACCCCGAAATGGAGGCCGGAGATAGCGAGACTCAAGAAGCCAGCATAGCTGCTGGCCCACCATACATTATAGCAACTTGCAAAGAATGTTGGGGATACTGATGGGTTGATACCTGTCCAATTCATGCAGTTTTTTGCCAGGTTTAAGCACTGGAATGATGATACTCTCTCTCCATTGAGAGGGGGAGACACCATCTATCCAAATGTGATTAAACACGGTGAGAAGTTGTTGTTTCGACTCCTCTGACAAGCATTTTACTATCTGCTTGTGGATGCGGTCTGACCCAGGGGCAGTGTCAGGGCAGTTAGTAAGAGCACTAAGGAGTTCCCATGCACTAAACAGAGCATTGTACAACTCCACATGGCGATCCCAGAAGGAGAGCCTCTTTCATTCCTCATGCTCTTTCAGGGTACGAAAGGCTGGTGGATAATGCACTGATGCAGAGCTCTGAGTGTAGTGCTCAGTGAAGTGTTCGGAAACTGCATGTGGATCTGTGCAAGCTATTCCATTTACAGAAATCCCAGGCACACTGAAAGGGCTCTGGTAGTCATAAACACTTTGTCTTTGTCCACACCTGGGATTTGGATGTACGTGATCCAATGATAGACACCCACCTCTCCCAGCACTCTTGCTTGCATTTTCGGATTAGGAGTCGAGCTTGGGCATGAGGCCACTTGAAAACTATGAATTTCTCCACAGATGGATGCCACTTGTGACACTGCAGCACTCGCCTCTGGTCTCAAATTGCTTGAGCGATCTCTGACGACCATCAGGGCACTGTCCTCTGCCGGGGTGACCCAGAAGAAATAGGAATGGGACACTAGGCTGCAGAAATAATGTCCGAAGTGACACTGCCAGTTACCACATCTATGTTCCCATGTGTTGGGGAACCAATTGTGGTGGCAGAAGTGAAAGTCCCAGTTGGCCTTATTAAGAGCCCATTGGGGCAATCATTCAGGGGACTGATGCTATGGCAGTGATAGGAAGATCAAAACGTGGTCACTGCCACACAAGTCATCATGCACTCTCCAATGGATGGATGGTAAAAGGCCTGGGATACATCAAGATAAATAAATTGCTAAGTAGGTGCCATGTGCCACACTAAAATGCATGGGGGCACCATTATTTAAAAGGCAGAGGTCGAGTTGAGACAGTAATGCCTTGACATGTCTACCACACCCAGTAGTCACAGTACCACTCCACAATGGATTTTTGGCATTAAAATTACCCAATACTAGGAAAAGTGGGCGTAGCTGAGTAATGAGTACAGCCAGGATGTGTTGGGATATTGCACCATCACAAAGCAGATAGATGTTGCAGATGTTAATATCGAATGCAGCCCTTACCCAGACAGCCACAGCTTCTAAAGGCATCTGGAGAGGAACGGGTTCGCTGTAGACAGAGGTAAGGGCATAGATGCAGATACCACCTGATACCCTATCATAGTTTGCATGGTTACGATAGTAGCCCAGATAGTCACATAGGGCAGGGGTGCATGACGTGAGAAACCAGGTTTCCTGGAGTGCGAGCAAAACAAATGTGAGGTGCTGAGGAGTTGTCAAAGCTCAAGCGCCGCAATTCCACTGGAGTATGGAATGTTTGAGACAAAAGGCCATAATGAGACAGAGAAACATTGTTATTACATATGTTCACCAGTACCTTCTGACTGAGAGTCTACAGAATCAAGGGCCATTGGTTCCAGAGTTTCAGTGAGGGTGAGATCTTTGGGGAATGCGAGGATCTCCACCTCGTCTTCAGAAGCAGATGATGTGGGTGGGTGTGACGTAGGAGCCACAGGAGATCCTTTTTCTTCTGATACTTTTTCTTCTTCTTTGCTTCCTCTCACTGTTCCTTAGGCTGAGACTGCTAGGAGGGCTTTTCTGAAGTGACTGATGATGATCGAGAAGCTCTTTGACCAGCAGGTTGTGGATCCATCAGCTGTTGGCTTCAATTCTGTTTGGAGCTGATAGTAGCCTTGGAAGGGAGAGTTCCGAGGGATCCCTTCGTAGACAGAGGGGCCAAAGAAGACTGGTGCTTCTCTCGCTGGTGGTTGGGGACTGGTGACCCCGATGGTTGGGGGGAGGGTGCTCCCACAGGAGGTGTTGGGGGACCAATGGAAGAAGGTGCATCCCCAACCTTCAGGGGGTTAGGTGTAGAGTGATGGCCCAAGGGCCCACAGATGGTGCGTGAACGGTGGTTACTGTCATCCCCACAGAGGGTGGTGATGACCTAAGTGCTGCAGCAAATGATGTAGCCATAGTAACTGGATGAAGCGGTTCATACTTTTTCTGTACTCTGCGTATGTCACTCGGTGCAAGGTCTTTATTTCCATGATTGTCTTTTCTTTACGTAGGATGGTGCAGTCTGGCCAGCAGGGTGAATGGCTACAGTTCACACAGATGGGAGGCAGTGTACATAGAGCGTCCGTATGTGCTGGACACCCACAGTCCCTACCGGTAGATCTGGATTTACAGTGGGAGGACATGTGGCCAAATTTCCAGCATTTGAAGCACCTCATAGGGCAAGGAATGTAATGCTTCACATCTCCCCGGTAAATCATAACCTTGACCTTCTCAGGCAGTGTATCACCTTACAAGGCCAGGATGATCTTTTGGGTCCCTATGTACAAGCCAGACGAAGTGGACACCTCGTCGCTCTAAGTTAGCGAGCAACTCGTCGTCAACCTGTAACAGCAGATCTTTATGGAAAATGATGCCTTGGACCATATTGAAGGACTTATGTGGTGTGATGTTCACAGGGACACCACTCAGCTTGTCACAGGAAAGGAGCACCCACGATTGAACAGGGGATGTTGCTTCTATGAACACTGCACCACTTCTCATTTTCAACCTACCTAACACTCCGCCATACTTGTCTTCAAGATGTTTGATGAAAAAAAGAGGCTTAGTTGATGTAAATGAATTGCCATCTGTTCGTGATCACACCAGGAATTTGGGAGAGTATGGTTCATCCCTGTTTTTAGCTCTATGTTCTTCCCATAGCATGGCCAAGAAAGGGAACATATGTGGGTCATATGTCTCACCATTTAAGTCAAGCCGGCCGCGGTGGCCGAGGAGACTGAGGTGCTCCAGTCACGGTCTGCACGGTCACTATGGTCGGGGGTTCGAGTACCCCCTCGGGCATGGATATTTGTGCCGTCTTTAGTATAAGGTAATTGATAAGTAGTTTGTAAGTTTAGGGACTGATGACCCCGTAGATAAGTCCCATAAGCTTAACAAACATTTGAACATTTTGAATTAAAGTCAATCTTTCCTCTCTTAGAGACAGCATTTTTGCTACTGCCCATGATATTAACGGCTTGTTTCATCCTGTCCCCACGAGCAGCTAGGGAACTATACGTCCACAAAGGCAGAGCCCCACTTGCCTGGATAAGCCTTATACAACTGAGGAGTGGTAGGTTCCTCAGAGGTTGCTCGCTAACGACTGTTCAGCCTCAACAGCCATGTATCTCCTTGGCATGTAGCACAACTTGAGATTGAGGAAATGTACAACATTCCACCGCCGCACTGAATGATGGTCGTTGAAGCATGCACATAGCTTACGGTGTGGCAGACTGTTGGCGTGACACAGTCCACAGCTCAGGACCCGGGTTCGCCCAAGCCTGTACTCAGCAAATTAATGCTAAGCCCTGACGGGAAAGAGTTGAGGGTATAAGGTTAGTGTTTAATGAATAATTATCTTTTACGAGTCAGATATATGTACAGTATTTAATAATCATTTTCTGAATATAGCAGGTGAATTAAACAGAACTTTAGCTCCTACAGATAATAATATAACTCTCTTAGAAAATATCAATAATGGAGGATAGGTAACAACTCACTGTAAAGAGGGTCACTGAGCTGCTGACAGACACAAAAATAGATAATCACATTCACCCAACTTAAATTTTCGGCCATGTTCTTCATCAAAAAAGAAACACATACATTCAAGCAGTCACTCAGACAACTACACACACACAACTATCATGTCCAACCACTCCATCTCTTAGAAAATAGCATTCCAACACTGACAAGGGAGAGATTGAGTTAATAATTAAATCACTGAAGACTAAGGACTCTGTGGGTATGATGAGCTATCTAGCAGAATACGTAAGTCTGTTCCACTTCTATTAACCCAGTGCTTAGCCATACTGGTACTTTTTCCTTTCTGAATTGCGAGTTCCCTTACAGATGTAAATACTCACTAGTGAAATCACTTTATAAAAAGGGAGAAAGGGGTAATGTAGACAACTTTAGACCTATTTCTATGTCATCAGTTTTTGGCAAAGTTATTGAAAAGGCTGTATATTTTGGGTTAATTGATCATTTTAATTCCCATAACTTGCTTTCAAATGTACAGTTTGGTTTCAAAAATGGTTTAACAACTGATAAGCCTATATTCTGTCTTCCTGGGGAGCATTTAATGGATTTAATTAAAAAACCACGAGAACACTAGGTGCATTCTTTAACAAAAGTGTATGATTGTGTTGATTACAAGATAATGTTCCAACAGTACAAGATAGTGTAACAGAAGTTGGAACATTATGTAGTTAGGGGAGAAACTCACAATTGATTTACTTCTTACTTTAGTAACATACAGCAGAAGGTGATCCTCTGCAGTGTTGAAAACAACTATGATATGCGCTCTTAATGGGTAACAATTAACTTGGGGGGTATAATGTAACAATTAAAAAAAATTAGAGAAAAAATAATAATTTGCGGTCAAAGAAAGGATGATGTTTGTCTTAGTTTACTTTCATTAAAGTTTCTTTTTGATGTGCAAAAAGTTTTCCCCTAGAATATAGTTAATTGCTCCAGCTAGACTTGTCATTACCAGTACCTTTTCTCAATGTCAAGGGCACTTATTACTTTAAGGCCTTAATGTAGTTAAAATAAAATGCACTACTTTACAAATGAAAGACAAAACTTTCACTTTAAAATTTAATTAATCACCAGCTACACTTCCACATCTTTGTTACCAAACAGCATCAGATCTACTTAACCACTAACTAACTTAAAGAAAGAAAAGAAAGCAGCCACAGACATCAGAGATTTTCCTCATTAATAATGAGCTGTATAATTAATGAAATCCATAATCTATGACAATGAATCTAAAAATGTATTGTCAGTGAAGTCATTTGCGTTACATTTTTATGAAATAGAAAATAAGAAAAATATTCCCCACGAGAAAATAAATAAAAAATATAAATATAAAATAGCGAAAAAATTTCGTCTCATTATATATTGCTTATCATTTTGTACTACCCTGCTAAATGTATCGTTATGGGGCGGGATGGGGGGGGGGGGGAGAGGTGCCCCAGGGTTCTGTTTTGTGGCCTTTTGTTTCTCATTTATATAAATGATATGCCTTCAGTCTTCAAATATAACAGGTAGTTCAGAGATATTTCTGTTGCTGAAGGATTTATTTCAATTCTTTATTCGTACAAAAAATCTGTACAGATTACACAATGTTATTCACACACACACAAACACACACACACACAGGCAGGTTATAACAATGTAATATATTTCAATAGAGCTAAAGATTAAAGTCTATTTGATTTTGCTTTAAGAACAGTGACTGCTTTTGCACACTCTTGTTTCTAGTCTATTATACCTCACACAGTCTAGTAATTCTGCCACTAAATAGAAGCAGTGATCTCTTATTATCGTTGGTTATACTGATGCAGTATCAAATAATGTAGTTAAAGAAATAATTTTGTGGCTTGTATAAAATAAATTGATGCTAAATCACAGTAAGACTCAGTTTTTAGAGTTACTAAGTCGCAATTCAACAAAAAGTGACATTTTGATTGCACAGAATGGATATATGATAAGTGAGACTGAATAGTTCAAAAATTGTATTGTTTATCATTATAACTGTTTCTAAAATAAGTGATATTTCAACACAAAAAGTACTCTCCTTTACATATTTTCATTCATTTATGATGTTTGGTGTTATTTTTTTGGGGTAACTCCTCTGATTCAAAATGGGTATTTATTGCACGGAAATGGACAGTTCAAGTAATATGTGCATAAGTGTATCTCTTGTCAGTCCCTGCTTTGTTTGGTAGTCTGGGAGTTCTGACACTGGCCTCTCAATACATATTTTCTTTAATGTATTTGTTGATAATAATATTTGATTGTTCCTAAGAGTTAGCAGCTTTCATTCAGTTTATACTACATAGAAATCGAATCTGCATTTGGATCACACTTCCTTGCCCCTTGTACAGAAAAGTGTGCATTATTCTGCCGCATCCATTTTTAATAAGTTGCCACAAGAATTCAAAGAGCATAGCAGTAATCCACACAGTTTCAAGGCTAAATTGAATAGTTTCCTCATGGCTCACTCTTTCTATTCTGCTGAGTAATTCCTGGAAGAATTAAAAAAGTAAGCTAATTTGTATGTTACACTGTTGCTTCTTTTTATTTATGCTCAGACTTGTCATGTGTTTATGACTGCTGTATGTTTCACTTTATCAATTACTATTCCTTTGTTTCAGTCTGATGAACTGACATGTTCCATGACCATTGAGGCTTGCTCCTCAATTTATAAATAAACAAAACACAAAAATATATAGCAGCCAACCAGTTGCATTAAAGTGTTTAATTAAAACCTTTACCTAGGTTTCAACAAAATTAATTTTGTCTTCTTCAAAAGTCAGATCTAAGAACAGTAATATACCAAACAATAATAGACTAGTTGTAGCAAAATATAACAATAACCATTACAAATAAAATACAGCACTGATGAGAATATACTCACTAATCAGGTAAGAGTTGTACAGTTAGAATTCTGAGGATAACAGACATCATGCAGAAACCAATGTTGATGAGCAACAAGTCGCACAAATAATACAGGTTTTGAAGCTTTTTAGGTAGGTACTACCTACTTGCAAACTGGAGTCGGCCATTAAGCATATTTGAATAAAGAAAATTGTCCTACCAATTGTATATTATTGTTTGGCATATTACTTTTCTTAGGTCCAACTTCTGAAGAAGACAAAATTAATTTTATCAAAACCTAGGTAAAAGTTTAATTAAACCCATTTTAATGCAACTGGTTGGCTGCTATTTATTCTAAAAAATTATACATTCTACCATTGCTGAACCACAACCATGTTCAAGATTTTGAAACACAAAAGTAACTGTTGTTGCTAGGATTACCTTATGGTCACTAAAATCAGTTTCAATTTGGACTAATTTTCAAGGTCTTGTATATGAGTTGCCATTAGATTTAACATAATTCCCCATATATGAGCTGCCAATCTAAATGTTTTACAACATTTCTCAGCAAATATTGGTATTTCACATCAAATTTCACCATACCCACCACTTAAAATATTGTAATCATTCAAATCAATTGTCAGATGCTTAAAGACTCCTCCAATGATGACTGTCATTGAGAAAAACTTACTTGTAGCCTGATACTAGTTTCACTAAGAATACTATATCCACTTGAAGTCAAAGTCAAAATTACATATGCCACTAGACCTTTACCCTCTTCTTTATCTTCTACAACAGCACACTGGAAAAAAAAAAAAAAAAAAAAAAAAAAAAAAAAAAAAAAAAAAAAAACCCTCATTTACAAGTTTGTATATATGGCATGATTTACATAATGATTAAAAACACAGGAAAATTTATACTCTTACTTTAAATATTGTTTTATACATTGTTGTATAATAAGTTCATTTCTTATCCAGTAAACAGTAAGTTATTGCCACAAAGAATCAAATACTGACTGAAATATCCCTTCTATGCAAAATTATCTAAAGGATATGTGCATTTCTATTAACAGGTTTTTGACAATATTGAAGAATTTGCTCCTGGATTTACAAAGAGTGTGCTTGGGAAAGAAGTTCTGAGCCCACCAGATATTGAAAGAGAGTTCGGACTCACTGGTGGCGTAAGTAAAGATCCTAGGATTGTTATTAATTTGCATTTCTTATTGTGTCATTTATCTTCTCATTCATCTTTTCAAAAAAATACATGTGCATTATACAGTCATGGTTCCAAATTACCCTCACTTAATAATCTTGTGTGTGTGTGTGTGTGTGTGTGTGTGTGTGTGTGTTGTTGTTGTTGTTGTTGTTGTTGTTGTTTTGAACACTAAAGTGCTTTTATTAAGCAAGGTTCTTTTGGAGGCAGTACATTATTGCCTTCCTTCAACCTTTGAACCGAGTTATCCAGCCAGCTATAAGGGAACCTATAGAATAAGATGGATTGTAAACAATGGTATAACTTGATTTTTTACATCTACAATCATTGCCAAGGGTGAAATAACACAACATAATAAGAATAGTTTACCACTCACCATAAAGACGTATAATGATCTGTGGCAATCACATAAAGAAGACACACATACAACACTTAAGCTAGCAGACATTAACCTTTTAGTGTCTTTCAGCAGCTCAGCAAGCCTCTTTACAGTGAGTTATTACCTATCCTCCATTATAAACATTAACCTTCTTCAGAAAACAGAGCATTCACACAATCGCTCAGGAACACCTCACAGTCACACAACCGAAATCTCTGACTGCTGCACTCCGAAGTGCTATATCAATACTTTACATACATGTTTGATTGAAATTGCTTGTTACAGTCCATGATCACACATGATGAAATAACTCAACACAAACATGCTAGAGTAAGAAACTGAAGTATTGAATTCGTTGTGAAAAATATATTATTGCACTTTGCTTGAAAACCCTGCCTAGTCGAAAAAACTCTCTCACCAAACCCTGTGACACAGTAGACAATGGTGAGGAGTATTTAGATAGCAAACAAACAGTGAGGATTGTTACAAGACTTGGGGAAGAAAATGATGGAAAGTGAGGTGAGCAGAAAGAAGGGGAAGAAGGAGATGTATTAATTTTTGTGTCTTGTCGCTGCCGGTTGTCCTGGGTGTCGGTGGCTGAGTAGAGAGAGACTGACACAGGGAAGTAGGACGCACTTGCATGCAGGTACGGAGTCTGAGGTGACCAGCCAGTGGGACAGCAGAAACTATAAACACTATGCTAGATTAGTACAAGATATATATTTCGTAGAAATATTACAATACTTAACTTCCATAGCTGCCGAATAGTAGAATGCTTTCCTAACATAGTTTATCTTGAAAACTAGGTATTAGCCTGCCTCCTGATGAGAGTCTTATCTAGTGTCTGCCCTATTGCCAAGTGGTCAATACAGTTCAGTGGTGGTCGTGAGTAGGGTTGCAGCAGAGGGCACTCACAGCTGACATCTTAAGATCGCCGTGCCGTGTTTGCAGGGCAGCGCGCAGCGAAAATGCGTAGCACCCACTTCACACTTGTGTGATCCCCACGAACCCCCCCCCCCCCCTCTTCAAAATGCCGCACCATCATGGCGTAGAGCTGAAGGCCATGCCAGCGGCACTGGGAAGAGGGCCTGGGCGGGTACGTTACTGGTGGGACGGGCATCGTAACTGAGGCTGGGATCAAGATGCCGTCCGTACTCCGGTATCCACCTTGCGATCCTCTGCAAAATCCACCAAAATGAGTAAAAGTGCGCACACCTCCGCCCAGAGGGAACAGGTCGTCATCTGCTGAGGTGGGTGGCCCAGGCTGGGGGAGCGGCACACATGGCCCTGAAGTCCCTCTCAGTAATGCAAGCAGCGACAGTGGCAGTGGGGCCGATTACAACAGAGGTGCATCAACCTCCATCGGGACAAATTGTAGTCTGGGGATGTTGGGCCCATCGAGGAGCGATGTGGCTGTGCTCTCTGACACTGAACTGGGTCTGGAATCAAGAAATCAGAGATAGGATAAACACCATGTACAGCACCAGTGTAAAAACCTGAAAACTCAAAGTGCCATATCACTCAGTGTGTGGGAGGCTGCAGCAGGTGAAGGAGAGTGCAGTGATAGTGGCTGTGTAGCATCTCAGCAGGAGATGGGCCATCACATGGCATGCACCAATATGTAGACAGAAAAATTTGAAGAGCTTGCTGCATGGAGTGCTGACCTTTCATCTTTTCCATGTGTGACTTAAATGCTCGAACAAAATGTTCTGCTTCACCATTGCACTGAGGCTGAAAAGGTGCAGTGGTGATGTGCTGAATGCCATTCACATGACAAAACTGTTCAAATTCTGCACTAACAAACTGAGGTCCATTGTCACTGACAATAGTTTCAGGCAAACCTTCGATGCAAAACACTGATGTTAAGGCATTGATTGTTCTAGACGCCGTCATTGAGTTTATGGCAATCACAAAAGAAAATTTGCTAAAGTGTCTACAATGATTAACCAGCACGTATTCCAGATAGGTCTGGCAAAGTCAATGTGTAAATGTTGCCATGGTCCCTTGGGGTATGGCCAGTCCGAGAAACTTTATGGAGGAGCTGCCTGATGCTCTGCACAAGTCATACACTGTGACATCAAGCTCTTTATCTAGGTGTCCATACCAACCCAGATACAATGACATCTGGCCAGTTGCTTTGTCTGAACGATTTCCCAATTCCTTGATGCAGGAGGTGTAATGCTTATCATTGCAGGAAACAAGGAACAAGCACTCTTGTTTGGTTGTTGTCAGTATGTAATAACAGAACACCCTGACTTTAAGACAATGCATGACATTGCGCAAAATAATGTTGAATCAGAGGCCAGTCAATGTCTTTGGCTCTGGCAGGCCACCCAGAGAGAACAAACCGTGTTACCACACTTAGTTCTGCATCCACAGCTGTTTCCTGTGCAAAGCAATGAATGTTCAAAGGGAAGTCTGCAACAGTGGAAGCATGTTTGGAATTATCTGACAACATGCCAGGTCTGAAGAGTCGAATGACACATCCTGTCCAACCAGAAGTCGGGAAATTGTTTCCACATTGGCATGTGTAGTGGTAGGTTGGTACAAAATCTCATACTGATAATTGGAAAGTATCAAAAACCACATCTGAAGCTTCTGTGCTGTTCGTGGTGGAATTGGCTTTGTGGGTGAGAACAATGACGTGAGAGGCTTGTGGTCTGTCAGCAAATGGAATTTTCTACCATAGAGATAATGATGAAACTTTGTGACACCATAAATAATTGCTAAGGCTAGCACTACAGGCTTCTTTGGGTCAAAGAGAATCAAACATACATCACTGAGTAGTGCAGACTTTAATTTGTCAAAGACAACCTGGCAATCTTTAGATCTTACAAAAGGAACATTCTTCCTACGTAAGCAATACAGTGGAGCTGCAATCTGAGAGGTATTCGGAATAAATCTGAAATAATAGTTTAGCTTTCCCATTACTGCTTGCAATTTTTACACATTCTTAGGAGAAGGCAAGTCTTTGATTGCTCGAAGATGTGACTGTAACAGATGGATTCCTTAGCATTAATCACATAGCCTAGATACTCTATTTCAGTTTGAAAAAATGAACACTTTGCTTTATTGCAGCATAGACCTACTGTAGTCAACACTTTGAAAAGGCACTCCAAGATTGATAAATGTCCTTCAATTGTGTGCCTCAAGACCACAATATTGTCTACATATTTTGAGCAGCACAGTACAGAAACTGTCAGCTGTTCCAAACAATGCTGAAAAATAGCAGAGGTGGAAAAACTGCCAAAGGGTAGGCATTGAAGTTGAAAAGGCCCATTCGAGTATTAATGGGTAAGGGCAGAGGGTAAGTGTCTACAATTGTTTGATTGTTCATTTTTGATTTAAAGTCCTCACAGAGACAAAGTTTTCCTGATGGCTTGATTAGAATCACTAAAGGTGAGGTCCACTGACTCGCAGAAACAGGAGAAATCGCCACCCTATCCAGCCAACGTTTAAGTTCTTCAGCAGCTTTATCATGAAGGGCAATAGGCGATTGTCTAGCTTTACGAAATTTTGGTACTACAGAGTCTTTTAAAATTACATGTGCCACAAAGTCATTTGCACACCTAGTTCAACAAGTCACTATATTTTTCACACAATGGATTGATTTTGTCCTGAGGCACTATTGACAAAATCTGAAACACATCACTTTGAATTGATTAACCAAACAGGTCCAATGCATTGAGTCCAAAAATGTTCTGAGAAGATTTGGTCTGTAGAATTACAAAAGTGACTGTTTTGGTAATGCCTTGAAATGAGGCAGGCAGACTACACATTCCCAGCATGGGAATATTTTGTCCTGTATATGCTTTTAGCTCCTGTTGAGACGGTTACAATTTTGGCGAACCCAGAAGTTCATACATGTCTTTATTCATTATTGTGATAGCGGAGCCAGTATTGAGCTGAAATTGCACAGTCTTATTTGCCTCAGAAAGAGTCACAAAAAGTTTTTGCCTTTGGCGCATGACATATGCGCGAATGTGGGCGACGTCTGATACAGTTTGTTTGCTGCACTTGCACATGTGCAGGCCACATACTGAAGGAAGAGGCATAGAATCGGCACACAAAAGGTTAAAAACACTATCTTTAGATGGCACCTGCACTAAACTGCCTTGCCGCATATCAGAATCACAGGTACATGATTGCGAGCATGAGAAACTCTTTTGCTGCAAGTCACTGGCACTACTGGTAGATGGCACTGCCACTGGATCTGCTTCTGCGCAAGCATGTGAGGCTACCTCAGATTCACCAACTACTGCAATGAACTTAGTCTGAGTAAGTCTACTGTCACTAGCTACACAGTACTGGGCACTTTCAGAAGGATAGGTTGCAGAAGGCACTAGGTTCAGTACACGATTGCATTGTACATAGTCTGTTGCTTGTCCAGAACCCTTTTCTATTGAAAACTTTGATGCGCTCAACAGCACTTGTGATGTGGCTCACTACTATTTGTTGCCGTAGGCACAGAAGAACTTTCTTGCATTTGAGAGTCAAGGAAAGCACTGTCCAAGTCCACAGCATGTATGACATTTACTGCATTAACTGTTCTCGCACTCTGCAAAGCACTGTTTCTAACGGTGCTGTTCTTGGAATTTTTGTTCTGCATACACACTGCCTGTACATGTCCTGATTTGCCACATCGATAACAAATGGTGTTGCGAGATACACACTAGAGGCAAGATTTACAAACATTTTTCTGAAAAGAGCGTTGGTGCCTGTTATTCACATTACTTTGTCTCACAAGACGGGGCAACCTTTGTGTCACACTTTTACACTGGCTACTGTTTACTGTCTGTTCAGCACAGCAAGTAGAATTGTAAGAATCACTAGGGCTAGACTGTGGCTATTAAAGCGTCCGTTACTGTGTACTGAATTAACACTGTGGCTTTGCATTTGTACGTCTGCCATGTCGAAGGTGTCATGTGCTTCAATAAGCTCCAGTACACTATCTAATGAGGGATCAGACTGTTTCAGAATCAATGCCCTATTTCTTGGGTCCTGAATGTTCTGCGTTATAGCATCTCATAACTTAATTTATATCTATAAATGTGAATGTCTGTTTGGTGTACGCTTATCACGTCTGAACCACAAGACATAGAGAACAAAAAATTTATACAGTTACTAATGTCTACCCAGGGAAGGCTTTAGGTATGGTTTTATGGCGATCGGATAGCTATTTATCTATATATATTAATGTGAATGTCTGTTCGGTGTACGCTTATCACGTTCTTACGACATGACGCAGAGACTTAAATATTTGTACAGTTACTAATTTATACCTGAGGAAGGTTTTAGGCATGGTTTTATATCAATCTGATAGATATTTAGTAATTTGAAGAATATAGTCAAAATGCGGAACAATAATTAATCTTTGAAAATTGTATTTACTCTTTGAAAATGGTTTTATTGGTTGCAGTGTTACTTGAGGGTTGATAATGATAAAAGGGTGGAGGGATGGAAATTTATCAGTGTATATAAAATTCTACATGTGTGTGTGTGTGTGTGTGTGTGTGTGTGTGTGTGTGTGTGTGTCTGTGTGTGTGTTAATACTACAGAACGCAAATGAATGGTCTCTGTGTAATTGTTGTCTGAAGTTTCCCATTGTACACCATAGCAGTTCCATGCCAATAGCTATAAGGGGTGGAAGATATGGTGGTTGAAAGTCTTCAAATTATTAAAAAATTCAGACTGAAGGCCAGCAATGACATTTTGCAACTCTATAGCAAGGATGTTAGATACAGCGAAACATGATGCCACAGACCACATCTTTGGTCTATGCGTACTACAATGTCTTCAGCTCTTTCTATGTGAGGATAAGCATACGAATAAGGAAATATAGGAATAAATAAATAAAGCAGTAAAAAAGAAATTTCTTTAAAGAAAGGTATTGTATTTCATTTCATCCTTCAAAACCAGTCTCATAGCAAACTACTGAAAATAGCTTATCTATCATAATCAACCAACTCGCGAGTGGAGCCATGGGTTTAAGCTAGTACCACTATAAGGAAGTTCACAAGAGCAAGTAAATTTATGTTTGAAGGTTAAGACCTTTAAATCCGTGATCCATTGCTGATGTGTCTGATCCAATGATTTTTTTCAGTCAGAAAAATCTGTACTGCGCAGTGGCTACAAGAACGTTTTGCTTGTAATGGACAGTCAGTGCATCTACGTTTTGATTAAAGTGGAGATCACCAGGAAATGCATGGGGGAAAATTTCTGCAGCAATAAAAAGCTCTTGGTGGCCACCACAGCTAAGAGTAAGTGCTTGACTGTCTGACCTGTACACTGATGAGCCGTGACAAGTTCTTGAAATTACGCCAAGTAATCGATCCATTCTTCATCCCATTCGTCATACTGATAAAATGTAGGGAGCAGTGCGGCAGCAGGTGTGGCTGGCTCATGTGATGGCTGTTATTGCTGAGCTGCCTGTGCCATCAACTGGGACACTGTTTGGAGTAGTTGAGTGATTTGCACCATTAGTAACTGGATAATTTCCATTATGTTTGGGTTCGGGGCAGTGGCCACACTGACTGATTAGGCACTGTGTAATCAAGATAAGTATAACAAAAGTGAACACAGATGCAATGTGAAGGAGGATTCACTGCAACTAAAAAGTAAATCAAACACATAACAGAATATGTTCCCCCCAAAATTATATAATAAGGGTGGGTGTGCGGGAGTAATTTATGTGTGGTCCAACTGCTGCTGTCTGGCTGCTGCAATTGGGATTGTCCAAGGTTCTTCTATCGCTCCTTGTCACCACTTTTGTGTCTCATCACCGCCAGTTGTCCTGTGTGTCGGTGGCTGAATGGAGAGAGCCCAACACAGGGAAGTAGGATGCACACGTGTGCGGGAACGGAGTCTGAGGTGACCAGCCAGTGGGACAGCAGAAACTATAAACACTATGCTAGATTAGTACAAGATATATATTTTGTAGAAATATTACAATACTTAACTTCCATAGCTGCCAACTAGTGGATTGCTTTCCTAACATAGTTTATCTTGAAGATTAGGTATAACCTGCTTACTGATGAAAGTCTTATCTAGTGTCTGTCCTATTGCCAAGTGGCTGATACAGTTCAATGGTAGCCGTGAGTAGGGTGCAGCAGAGGGTACTCGTGGCTGATGTCTTAAGATTGATGCACAGTCTTACAGGGCAGCATGCGGTGAAAGTACATGGCATGCACTTCAGTCTTGTGTGACACCACAGTAATGAAAGATTGTAATAATAATATAAAAATGTTATTCTGAATTACACTACCACTGAAACTTCCTGGGACTCGAACCTGGGACCTTGGCCTTTTGCGGGCAAGCGCACTACCGACTGTGCTCTCCCGACATGACTCACGATGCCGCCTCACAACTTTACTTCCGCCAGTACCTCGCCTCCTACTTTCCAAACTTCACAGAATCTCTCCTGCGAACCATGCAAGACTAGCACTCCTGGAAGAAAGGATATGGTGGATACATGGCTTAGCCACAGCCTAAGGGATGTTTCCACTCTGCAGCGGAGTGTGTGCTGATATGAAACTTCCTTCCGGGACTCGAACCTGGTTCTGATGGCCTGCTAAGCCGAACACATCTGAGGATTTTCTTTCAGGATTTACTCCCTGAGCCTTTTAAAGATCTCTCTTCACCACAAGTCAGTGGTTCCACTATTCATTTGCCTCCAGAAGGGAGAGGATGCCTCCTCCACCTGTTGTGCCATACCAACGCTGCCATTGAGACTTCACTATAACCTTGGCAAGGGGCCTGTTTTTGGTCTGTGAGAGGTATTTTATTTCCCTCAGACCAATAGGGGAACAGACAAACACCCATGGATAGAAAGTGACACCAAAGTCATTGATTTAGAGGAAGAGGAGGATCCAATCTCTTGGTTAGGAACTAAGAATTCCCTGATATAGATGGCAAGTGAGAAGGTGGCTCGAGTAAATGAGCTGACAGTTAATATCATTAAAGCCACAGGAATCCATGGAATACAATGGTTACACCAGATGATGGTGGGTGATACAGAAAGAGAACAAAGTGATGGAAGAATGGAAAAAGGGAATCACAATACCATTGTTCAAGGAAGAAATAAATGCAACAACTACTGAGTAATTTCACTGTTATTACACTGCCTTAAGATAATGGAAAAGATTATAGAAAAAAGATTGAGGAAGATTCTAGAACGCCATTTGGAGGAACAACAACATGGATTCAGAAGTAACAGGGCTGAATGGAGAGAGCCCAACACAGGGAAGTAGGATGCACACGTGTGCGGGAACGGAGTCTGAGGTGACCAGCCAGTGGGACAGCAGAAACTATAAACACTATGCTAGATTAGTACAAGATATATATTTTGTAGAAATATTACAATACTTAACTTCCATAGCTGCCAACTAGTGGATTGCTTTCCTAACATAGTTTATCTTGAAGATTAGGTATAACCTGCTTACTGATGAAAGTCTTATCTAGTGTCTGTCCTATTGCCAAGTGGCTGATACAGTTCAATGGTAGCCGTGAGTAGGGTGCAGCAGAGGGTACTCGTGGCTGATGTCTTAAGATTGATGCACAGTCTTACAGGGCAGCATGCGGTGAAAGTACATGGCATGCACTTCAGCCTTGTGTGACACCACAGTAATGAAAGATTGTAATAATAATATAAAAATGTTATTCTGAATTACACTACCACTGAAACTTCCTGGGACTCGAACCTGGGACCTTTGCCTTTTGCGGGCAAGCGCACTACCGACTGTGCTCTCCCGACATGACTCACGATGCCGCCTCACAACTTTACTTCCGCCAGTACCTCGCCTCCTACTTTCCAAACTTCACAGAATCTCTCCTGCGAACCATGCAAGACTAGCACTCCTGGAAGAAAGGATATGGTGGATACATGGCTTAGCCACAGCCTAAGGGATGTTTCCACTCTGCAGCGGAGTGTGCGCTGATATGAAACTTCCTTCCGGGACTCGAACCTGGTTCTGATGGCCTGCTAAGCCTAACACATCTGAGGATTTTCTTTCAGGATTTACTCCCTGAGCCTTTTAAAGATCTCTCTTCACCACAAGTCAGTGGTTCCACTATTCATTTGCCTCCAGAAGGGAGAGGGTGCCTCCTCCACCTGTTGTGCCATACCAACGCTGCCATTGAGACTTCACTATAACCTTGGCAAGGGGCCTGTTTTTGGTCTGTGAGAGGTATTTTATTTCCCTCAGACCAATAGGGGAACAGACAAACACCCATGGATAGAAAGTGACACCAAAGTCATTGATTTAGAGGAAGAGGAGGATCCAATCTCTTGGTTAGGAACTAAGAATTCCCTGATATAGATGGCAAGTGAGAAGGTGGCTCGAGTAAATGAGCTGACAGTTAATATCATTAAAGCCACAGGAATCCATGGAATACAATGGTTACACCAGATAATGGTGGGTGATACAGAAAGAGAACAAAGTGATGGAAGAATGGAAAAAGGGAATCACAATACCATTGTTCAAGGAAGAAATAAATGCAACAACTACTGAGGAATCACACTGTTATTACACTGCCTTAAGATAATGGAAAAGATTATAGAAAAAAGATTGAGGAAGATTCTAGAACGCCATTTGGAGGAACAACAACATGGATTCAGAAGTAACAGGGAAACAAAAGAATTAATGTTTTCCCACTGTCAGTTAATGGATAAATACTGGGAGAAAGGAATGGACTTGATAGTAGTATTCATGGATTTGGAAAAAGCATATGACATTGTACAAAGGGATAAAATATGGAAATGCTTCAGGAATCGTAATGTTCCTGATTCTTTAATTAGAAAAGTTCAGATACTGTACGATGGTTGTGAGAGCAATGTACGAGTAGGAGATGGAAGTTCATGGTTTAAGACAAAGGGAGGTGTTCAGCAAGGCAGTTTCTTCTCCTCATTACTCTTTGTTACACTTATGGACACAATCATGAAAGAAATCAATGAAGCAGAAAATTAAGATCTCACTGCTTTTGTTTTTGCTGATGAATTTGGCATTTTGGGAGAGATAGGAATGGAGGTTTAGAGAAGACTGGATCATGGGAGTTAAAAATTTGAAAAGTCAAGTTAACTGTGAGTAGTAACAACACAGTGGCAATGAAGATAAGCAGGACATCCACACCTTGTAACATTATACTGGAGGGAGTGAAGGTTAAATGTGTGAAACATTTCAATTATCTTGGTAGCATCGTATCATGTGATGGAAGTTCCAAACTAGGATCTAGCTTCTTCCACCAAATACAAATTCTAATCTGGAACAAGGGAGTCCCTCTAAGAGGCAAACAGACCACATATAAAACTTATCTCCTGCCAATTATGATGTATAGTCTGGAGGACTGTGTCATAAATAAGAGGGAAAAGAGCCAAACACAAGCATGTCAGCTGTACAAAACCTAGGAGAGACATAGCCAGGAATGATTTTGTAAGGAGCGAGTTGCAGGTGATATTGACCACAGAGAAAAAGATGATTGATGGGAGACTGAAGTGGTGTGGTCATGTGAATCAAATGCACCTAACTCAAACTCCTCACCCGTATTTAGACATGAAGGTGCCAGGAAGAAGGCCAGTTTTGTGGGCTAGAAAGAGATGGATAGACCAGGTTAAGGAGCATCTCAAGAGGGAAAGAATATCATGGGAAGCAGTGGAGATTGAAAACTTATACCAGGACATAAATCTGTGCAGGCATATTCATCAAGTTCCTACCCACTTAATGGAAGGAAATCCTAATGATGATGATGGTGGTGGTGGTGGTGGTGGTGGTGGTGAAGATGGTGATGATGAAGATGATTATTAAATTGTGATACTAATAATTGTTATTGGCAAATGTCCTAGTATGTCATACAAAATCAGTATATAAGGAAAGTTAAATCATATAAAACAAGTTCAAATGTTTGTAATTCTATCGGACCAAACTTCGTGGTCATTAGTCAGTAGCTTACAAACTACTTAAACCTAGGTAAACTAACCTAAGGACAACACACACACCTATGCCCCAGGGAGGACTCGAACCTCCACGGCGAGCAAATGCACGCTCCGCAGCGAGACGCTTTAGACCGCTCGGCTACTCCACCACAGCTATAAAACAAGTAACACTGGAAAGTTCAGGTTTGAATTCAGTAACATAATTAGAATAGTTTTTATCTCACTTCAAAGATTTTTATCGAGCTGTGACAGGCACATAAAAAAGACGATATTGATTACAGAAAAAGAAAAAAAGAGCACTGTACAATTGCAATAAAACTATTTTTAAAGATACATGGTCTTCTGAAATGCAGATACCACTGAAAATGGACATGCGCCTAATATTAGTCTGATAGTCAATCACTAAATATGATAATATTTAATTAATGATGAAAATTCTCCTCAGAGATGATAAATATTATTGAAACGAGATAGAATGGCTGGCCAGTACTTACCTTTGTGCTGTACCGCCGATAGTAACACAAATGAAGAAACAGAAAAAAGGGGACAAAAAGGACAAGCTTTCAGAACACAGTTCCTTCGTCAGGTGGGAGAGAAGGGAAGAAGAAAGGATGGGAACAGAAGGGAAATGTAGTTCACGACCTAGGTCATGAAGGTGGTGTTTCGGGAGTGTGGATGTCAGAGATACTGCATGTATGTACTGAGCCAAGCCAGAGAGGATAAATATAACCAAAGAGGAAAGATCAAGTAGTAAATAGAAGAGAAGATGAGTGAAATGAATGATGCTGAGGGGTGTAGGAGGGACGGGGGGTTGTCTAAAACGTTTTTCATTAACAGAGAAAGATGGATGGACACACACACACACACATACACACACACACACGGAGAGAGATAGAGAGAATAACAGACAGAGCGAGAGGGCGGGAGAGAGAGGGAGAGAGGTAAGGAAGGGATAATGAATAGGTGAGCTGAGGATGGAGGAAGGGGAGGAGTTAGCGTATATTTAGGCCAGGGGGATATATTGGATATGTTGGAGGGCAAGTTCCCACCTCCATAGCTCTGAGGGACTGGTGTTTGTTGGTACTATCCAAATGGCACGTGTGGTGTAACACGTGCCCAGATCCCTGGAGTTATGCTGGAGGGCATGTTCTGCCACAGGATATTGGGTGTCCCCCAGGCGAACAGTCCATCTGTGCCCATTCATCTGCTCAGCCAATTTGTTAGTAGTCATACCAACAAAAGAGGCTGAACAGTGGACACAAGTCAGCTGGTATATGACATGTATAGTCTCGCATGTGGCCCTGTCTTGAATCGTGTAGGTTTTCTCTGTGGTGGGGCTGGAGTATGTGGTAGTGGGAGGATGCATTTGTGTTACTATCGGCGGTACAGCACAAAGGTAAGTACTGGCCAACCATTCTATCTCATTTCAATAATAAATATGGTAAATAAGTCAAAATAATATCCACTGGGTAGCTTAGATTAAATGACATATGTTCACTATTTTTCAGTCTTTAAGATAATGTGAACAACCATTACTGTTTCAGAATATCTTCCACGGAGCAATATCTCCAGATCAATTGCTATTAGGGAGACCTGCACCTGGAGGAGGGGGTCCCTCTGCACCAGCAGCGCCTTTCACTCCTGTGCCACACTTGCTGCTCTGCGGTAGCGGATCACACCCAGGAGGAGGTGTCATGGGGGCTGCGGGACTCATTGCTGCCCGCAGTGTTATTCGTCTTCTAAAGAAGTCTTAGACTGATGCAAATTGTTTTTTTAAAGGTTTTTACAACTTTTTGGTTATCATATGTTGAATTGGTCTTACAATCAGACACAATTGTAGGGAATATAAGAACTGAAATACACTGAATATCAGAGGCAACAGTTTGTAATTAACTTTTAAGATGCTAAGGCTAGTTGCTCTTAATACCTACTGTATCTTCAGGCTATACATTTCATGAGAAGTTGAAACACTATAATGTGCATAAAATCGATATATTATGAACACAACTGAGATTAATTTTTTTTATTAAGATGCTGTTGTATAAAATTAACAGCAGAGCTTCTACTTTTTCCATATTAATATTTCTAATTTGTCAATGCTGTCAGATCAAGCAGTTAATTTGTGTGTGGAAGCTGAAAATACCTTTCATAGCAATGTAATTTTCTATCAAATGAAACTAATATTTCATTGATAATTGATCTCTGTTATTGTTTATGTTTGCCTAAGGAAACAATAACAAATTATAATTGCAAAAAAGCAACACCAATAACAGAAGCTCAATTTTTGAACAATTTGGTAACTTAAGCAAATTATCAGACACACAAAAATAAAGTGCAAAATATTGAAACATTCACTTTATACCTAAAAACTTTCTGAAATAAATATTGTTTAACAGCAAACTGTAGCTGTCTATCATGAAAACAAGAATAGTATTTATGGTAATTATAAGTATAGTTCCTGTTTGAAATTAGTACAAATCCAAGTGCTATTACTTCACATGCATATGTATTGGAGTTATAAAATAAAGTTTCCTGTATGTCTTGCATTGCCTTATATTTGAGTTTTTGGACTTGACTAGATGGGATTTGTATTATTAGATGTTTAAAATGGTCACTTATCCCAGTAACAATTTGTCTGTTGGATAGCTTCCAAAGGCAATGAAAATTTACTGTTAGTGTCTCATATCATTATTGACTGGCTTTAAAATGCTGTCATAAACTACTTGTTAAGAGATAATTGTACCTTAACAGTTTCTTTAAATGAGTGAAGTATCAAAGTTACAAATTGTGTACATTTTTGAAGCAGCATAACTAACAATGCACAAGTTACTCTATTTTTGACTGCATTTGATAAAAAGAACACTCAGCAACTTCTTGTAACTTTACAGATTATTTCAAACCTTGTTAAAACTTTTCCTGCTGATACCCTTGACAAAATAGTTAAAAGAAAAAGGTGTATTGCTTACTACATTATTGCATTATGCAGTACAGCTTCATAATCAAACATGTCCTATTAATTAGATCTTTAAAATCAATTCTATCAAAACAATTTGTAGACAAAATCCTCATGTACTACTGAATGTACCTGCAAAGTTATATAATTTTTCACCAGTTTGATCAAGATATTGAATTGAATGAAAAACTAACTTTTAAATACAAGTTTGATTATTTAAAAAAATGGAGTTAGAGAGTTACTGGCATTCAGTAAATGAGAACCTTCCAAAAATGAATACTTTCAAACAATTCAATCCCAAAAGTACAAAGAAAATAAGTTTGGCAGATCTTATCTGCCATTATTTATGAAAATAAATTGTTTTCTTTTGAATCTTTCAGGTTGAGCACTTCAACCATATTATATAAATTTCCCTTATGTTACAATTCATTTAACTAACTAAAGCACTTGACAGTGAGAAAAACCTCAAAATGCAACAGTCCAATTTCAAATAATAAAATACCATTAAGGCTATTGGCATCTGAATATATTGTGGAGGAAAAGAATTGTATTTCTTCTGTTCATTCTAATAGTATGATAATACACTAGAAATAGTAGCAAAATAAATTTTTGGGGATGTTTCTACCGTATGTCTTCTTTCTTTCTTTCTCTTCAGCTCTTTTCCTGCATATGCAGGGTTGGCTGTGTTATTGCAAATTTGGCATGTTAGTGTTGACAAAGTGGCCGGATGCCCTTCCTGCCACCACCCTCTGCCCTCCCCCTTCCCCCCCCCCCCCCCCCCCCGCGAGGAAGAAATATGTAACCCAAATGTCTGAAATGTCTGTGTATAGTGTTAGATGTGTAAAAGTGTAAAGTGTTATGAAATGTTTGCAAATTGTGGAACTGAGGCGGGACTTGGGGACCAGCCCAGTATTCACCCAGGGGGATGTGGAAAACCGCCTAAAAACCTCATCCAGACTGGCAGGCACTCCTAACCCCCTCGTTAGTCCGCCGGGCAGATTCAAACCAGGGCTGGTACACCTCCCCATCTCGGAAAGCGGTGTGTTAGACCACCCAGCTAACCAAGCGGGTCATGTTTCTACCGTATGTGTTCCTACAAAATATAATATCAGTCCAAGTCAATGCATTTGTCCACCCTACTCTATCCTGAGCAAGCCTCTTCATTTCCTCATGAGAACAGCAACCCACATTAATTTGAATCTGCTTACTGCATTCGTCTCTTGGTCTCCCTCTGTGATTTTTACCCCACAATGTTCCCTCAAATGCCAAATGCACTATTCTTCAATGTCTAAGACTGTGTCCTACCAATCCATCCCTTCTTTTAGTCAAGGTATACCAGAAATTCTTTTTCTTCCCAATTCTATTCAGTATCTCTTCATTAGTTACATGATCTACCCACACAATCTTCAGCATTCTTCTGTAGCACTGTACGTTAACTCTCTGAATAATTTCCCTTACCTCCTCATACATTTCTTCGATGTCATCATCGGAAGAGCTAGTTGGTATATACACTTGAAATAATGTGGTCACTGTTGGCTTTATATCTATCTTGACTATGATAATGTGATCACTGTGCTGCTCATAGTAGTTCACCTGCATTCCTATTTTCTTATTCATTATATGACCTACTCCTGTAACAACCACAACTGATGTATTTACAACCCTGTAATCACCTGACTAGAAATCTGGTTCATCTTTCCAATGAACTTCACTAACCTAACTTCAATCTATTCCTTTCCCTTTTCAAATTTTCTACCCTTCCTACCCGATTAAGGTATCTAACATTCCACACTCTAATCTGTAGAATGCCAGTGTTGTCTTTCCTGATGACAGCATGACATACTCTTTAATTGTGAATCTGTTGATACCAGCTCTGGTCCCCAGTTGTGTGCTGTGTTCTTTCTTAAAATCATTTTCACAATACAGACATAATTCTAGTCTTTAAGTTTGCCTTCAATGTAAATATTAATGTTCAGTTAACAAACCTTTTTAAGTGCCATTGATAATTGAAAAAACAGCTGATACATACTTATTGACTTATATGGTTTACTCTATTCCTATTGAAACTTCAAATGTGGATCCTAACCTTTATTACCATTTAGAATTTTTTGAGAAAATATGAATAAATAATGTGTAGGTAGAATTGAACCTTCACCTCAGAAGAACTTTATACCTAATAGTAATGCTTTAGGCTACCTAATCTGAGATACTAGTGTCATCTTAGTTGGGGGTTTTCAATATGAGATTTTCTACTCATGATAATGTATAGGCCAATGGAATTAAGAATTAAGATGCAATTATACTGATATACAATTGCAACTAAATAAAGAGTTCATGTTTACAGTTAATACAGATGCAAATAATAACAAACATTAAGAAGGACTTTGAATTTTAATACTATGTGAAATTAAGTACAGAAAATGCATATCAGGTAGATGATGGGGTTTTTATTAAATGTGTTTTGTCAGGAATTTGAAGTCTACATTATGATGTTTATGAACCACTATCTAATGTTGTTTAATCCTTCCCGGACTGTCTTTCAGGAAAGGTTCTATTCAGGATGCTTGGGATGTGTTGCACACCTCAAACAGCTATACTGATTAGTAATACAAGTTTTATTTACTGAAGAATACAATATACTAAACTTCTATAAAGTATGTCTCTTCTCGTTGTGGCGTCTTCTTCCTCAATGCTAGCTGCACTGAGTCCTAGTGACTGCCTATTTTGGAGCAGAGTTCAGATGGGGCTCTTCCAGATGCATGTTGGCCTAGATATAGCCACTTGTAGAGGGCACACTTCTAGGTTACTCCCTCCAGGATGCGCGGTGCCGGCTTGTGATTGGCTGCTGGTCATCTGCTGCCTTCTCCATGATTGTTCTCATGCGTCTGGATTGGGGTGCTGAATTTTTGCCACAACAAATGTGAAAGTCTTTGGGTAGGTATGACAGTTAGAAAAAATGTTTAGTGGTGTTCATGAGAAAAATGTTAGGTTAAGAAATGGCAGTGAAAATACTGAACAAATAGTTATTAAGTAATGGAAGTAAAAAAGCTTCATAGGTTGAAAAAATAAGAATTAATATTTTGTAATAAAAATGAATATTTAATGATAAGAAAAAGTTTATGTAGTGTTAAGAATAGTGTATTCTCTGAACAGATACTTTACCTGAAGTCTACGATGTTAAAATTGCATGAGACTGCTAAGAAATCTTAAAATGATAGTGCTAAGGGTACTGAGAATGTTAGCTCCAAAACCTGATATAAATGTTAAGTCATCTACTGAAGTATTAGTTAAAGAAATAAGTGAAAGTGAATATTAAAGTATACCTTCTGTCAGCGTCAACTTAAGTTGTGATCCTAGTAACATGAAATTTTTTTTATAAAGTCTTAAAAGATCTATTAACTGAACCTGAAAACCAAGTAATGTTTTACTGTGTTTGTAGTCCATTTGTTAAGATCATAGTTGAACTTTATCTAAATATATACATTGAGCCATTTGAAGTTATTGAAACCTTTAGCTGTATGCTTCTAATTTGTTTATCCACAATCCATGAAGTTGATCAGTCTCTGAAAGAGTAACGCATTTAAAACCTACCTACAGAAAGCTAATTGATGTCTTGTAAATTTTATCTTACTCTTAATCTGAAACGAATAGAGAAGATATTTGTTGATAATTTTGATACCATTTATGAACATTCAAATTCAAATGTTTGTAGAGCTTATGGGACTTAACTACGGTGTCATCAGTCCCTAAACTTACAAACTACTTATGAACTAGCTAATACTAAAGACGGCACAAATATCCATGCCTGAGGGGGAATTTAAACCCCTGACCGTAGTGGTCATGCAGACTGTGACTGACGCGCCACAGAACAATCGGCCACCGCGGCCAGCATTTATGAACATGGCATACGGATAGTGCATATACCATATATGCATGTACAGATTTACACACCATAATTATTTTATTAACCTCATAAGTATAATCGAAGGTATGTTAAGATGTTTATTGTTTATTTGGGGCTTGAAAGGTTATTATTGTATATAAGAATATTATACCTCAGTCAAGTACTGTGATTTTTCTGTTAATCACATTCGCAATACAATTCTAATTCTTTTGCTCTCTTCAAACTTTTTAACTGCTAATCATTCAGTAGTATTTTTGTGTTATTGGTTAATTTTGTGTTGTAATTTGATGTGTCAAGAGGGACTTGTTATTAAATAATACAAAAGTGACTATAAGCATGGGAGGACACATAGGACACAAGTGTTGACTGATGTAAAATTCAATTTCTATCCTTGAGCTTACAGCTTGAAAGGAAAGTACCAAATACTGATTTAAGATGACCATATTACAGTATACTGTACATATGACACACAGCTTTGGCTGATGCAAAATTTAATTTTCATTTTTATTCTTCAAGTTTACAATCATACAAACGTTTGTTGATTTAACATGATAAAGCTACTCACGTTTTGCAAGTTACATACTTGGAATGTTTTGTCATGCATATTTCACATTTGACCATACCTATTAAAGCACTGTTGTGTTCAAACCAATCTTCAGATTGTTGACTGCTTTATCTTTATTTGTGTATATAGGTGGTGTAACATCATATTGTCTTGTGTACAGGAGTGCAAATGGTAAATGTTTTGTGAACTCTAAATACCTTAATGTGTAAGGACACAGCACACATGTTTATGTTTCACCTATTTTATTTACTATGATGTGTGTAACGAAAGTGAGATGTTTTATGCACTTTAAGTGCGTACTTACTGAACATTTAAGCAGTTGCTGAACATTTGAATTCATCCATGATGCAATCAATGAAATATTATAGATAACATATTATTCTTTATTATTATTATTATTATTATTATCAAGCTTTTATGTTTTGTATTTTCATGTGGAACACCACTGTGTAGTTCATGTCACACTTGTTGACTTGCTTGTTTATGCATGAAAGGTTGGTGTATCAAATTTCAGTTGAATACAGGGTGTCTATTTCTGATATAGTACTGTATCTGAAAATGCTCATGCAGACCATATGTCTACTTTGAATTTTGTGTAGAATATAATTATGAGGTTCTACACTGTTAACTTATACATGCACAGACTTTCAAAATACCTAAGATAGCTTTTTCATATTGTGTCTGTTGGAGCGCGCCACTGCAAGCCGCGTCCCGTCCGACCGCGGCATCTGAAAGCCACGCCACAGCCGAGTCCGCTGCACGATGGCGCTGCCTCTGAAGGCCTGCAGCGCCGTCTCCACCGGGCGAGCACATGGTGTGCGAGGCGTACCTCAGTCATGTTGTAGCTCTCGCCGGTTTCACATGTAAACCTTACCTGTGTCCGTTACTTGCCAACTCAGTACTTCATTTATGCATATCTTGTACCATCCAATGTGTACAATAATTATACTGTTACAACAGTATAATTGGCGATGAGTTTTGTTCTTATGCGTGTTTTCTGTTGTAGTGGTTATGGATCCGGCGTTGCTTCAGTTACTCCAAAAGAAGCAGCAGCAGTTAGATCAACAGCAGCAACAACTTGTTTTGCTTACGGAGTTGATTACATCTTCTCGTCCCGCTGCGGCCCCTTCGCCGCTGCCCCAGGCCTACCCCCCCACTCCTCCGACTTTACCGGCTTTCCAAGAGTCTAAGGAAGACAGGGACTCATACGTGCGACATCTACAGCAACATTTTGCGGCTTTTAAGGTAACGGATCCTGACTTACAAAAGTCTTTCTTCTTGTCGTGGATCGAGCCTGATACTTTTCGTTTACTACGAAAACTAGTTCCGCGGTTAGAGCCCGCCGAGTTGTCTTTTTCCCGTATGTCGGAATTGCTTAGTTCTTATTATCGGCAGCAAACGCACATGGTGCTTTCCCGCCTGGATTTTCATCAAAGCAGAAAGAAACCTGGTCAGTCATATCAGTCCTGGGTGGCAGACCTCCGCAGTTTGAGTCACAAGTGTGGTTTTGTGTGTGCAAATTGTCAGCAGTCGTATGCAGATTCCTTAATTCGCGACGTTGTTGTGCGTTGGGCTCCTGATAGGGCTGTGCGTCGCGAGGCTTTGCATTTACAGGATCCCACCCTTGACGAGGTTCTGTCTATGGCACAAGCTTTTGAGGTGTCTCAGGTGGCAGTGGATCAGTTTGAGGAAATGGTAGAGGTGGCGGCGGTACAGTCCTCGCGCACCCACAGGCATCGTTCTTCGCCCTCCTCTTCGTCTTTTTCATGTTTACCTTCCGCCATTCCATACTGACGACGCAGCTTTCCCTCTTGTCCGCACGATCACCCACGCTGCCCCTTCCACCGTGCGCGGTGCATGTCCTGCCGTAAACAAAGCCATGTGGTGGCTGTCTGCACCACGGTCATCTGCCGTATTCAGACGAGTCCCAAATGGAAGTAAACTGTCTTTCTACCGCACCTGGACAGGAGCAGGTCACTTCATCAAAGATTTATGTCACACTTCTTATTCAAAATCATTCGTTCCGTTTTCAAGTTGATATCGGTGCCTCTGTCTCTCTAGTAATTTTGGATACGTATTTGGTACTTGGGAAGCCGCCTCTTGTTAAAACTTCTCGTCGTTTGGTCGGCTATGGTGAACAGCCGATTCCAGTGCTCGGTCAGTTTACGATTGAGGTGGAGTACCAACACGTAGTGCGTGCTGTCACGTTTTTGGACATAACAAGCACGGCTTCAGAAAACATTTTTGGCCTGGATGCGTTCACGGCATTTGGTTTCAGCGTTCATGACGCTGTTCATCTTGTGTCTGACTCCATACCGTTTAATGAATTGGATTCCCTTTTCCGTGAGTTTGGAGCACTTTTCTCGGTGGGTTTGGGAATGGCCATTGGTTACGAGGTGCACATCATTCTCAAACCTACAGCGGTTCTGAAATTTTGTCGCGCCCGGCCTATTCCTTTTGCTTTGCGCCCAGCGATTAAGAACGAGTTGGATCGGTTGCATGGCTTGGGTATCATCAAACCAGTTTCCTCTAGCTTGTGGGCAACACCTCTGGTGATAATAAAGAAACCCACGGGAGCCCTTCGGTTGTGCGGTGATTTCAAGTCTACGGTTAACTCGCAGTCAGTGGTAGATTGTTTTCCCATTCCCTGCCGGACGGCATTTATGCAAAATTGGCAGGCGGTGAGTGTTTTTCAAAAATTGATTTGGTGGAAGGGTATCTCCAGCTTCCCTTCGATTCTGATTCTCAACAATTCATGGTACTCAATAATCCTTTTGGGCTATACCACTACAAATGTCTGCCGTTTGGGGTTGCGAGTGCGCCCGTGATATTTCAACGGTTCTTGCAACAGTTATTAGGTGACATTCCGTGCTGTGCGAACTATCTGGATGATATCATCGTCACCGGTTCCTCCCGCACAGATCACTTAAACAACCTGCGGCTCTTGTTCATGAAATTGCACGCGACAGGCCTCAAATGCAATCTTCAAAAATCACAGTTCTTTCAACCTGAAATTGAGTATTTGGGACACCTGGTGTTGCAAGATGGCGTCCGCCCCAGGTCAGAATTGGTTACGGCGATTGACCATCTTCCTCGTCTTACGAATTTGCAGGAACTCCAGTCCTTTTTGGGCAAGGTCAACTACTACTCCAAATTTCTTTCTAATGTGGCGGAGGTCACACATCCTTTGAACGCACTTCGAAAGAAATGTGTTCCGTTTGTGTGGTCTGCTGCTTGTGAGGCGACATTCTCATGCATCAAATCAATGTTAAAGTCTTCACCTTGCCTCGGCACATTTACACCAGGCCGACAGCTAGTCCTAGCTACAGATGCTTCTCAGCACGGGATTGGAGCAGTGGTGGCCCACAGACTGGATGATCGTACCGAGCAGCCCATTGCCTACGTGTCCAAGACATTGTCAGATGCCCAACCTAATTATTCTCAGATTGAGGAAGAGGCTTTGGCGATTGTTTACGCTGTCCGGAAGTTTCATGTGTTCCTGTATGGCATTAAATTCCACCATATCACGGATCACAAACCCCTGGTGGCACTGTTTGGTCCGCGTTCTCATCTTCCAGACTGGACTTCGCAACATCTCCAACGTTGGGCTCTGTTTTTGAGTGCCTATCACTACGAAATTCATTATCATCCCTCGTTGCACCATGCCAATGCCGACGCCTCGTCCCGTCTGCCCATGGGCCCTGACCCTTCCTTCAACAAAGACGAGGTGGCGATTTTTCAGATTGATGAACATTTGCACGACGCAGTTGAGAGACTTCCGATTAGGGCCAATAGATTGCGCAAGCCACCCGTCGGGACCCTGTGCTCCGTGAGGTTCTTAAGCATGTCACCGCTGGGTGGCCTGAGCGATTGTCCGCAAAAGACGCTGGCCCTCTGCGTACCTATTTCCAGCTTCGACACCGGCTGTCAGTTATCGATGGTGTCCTCCTCCTCAGTACCATTTCCGACGAGCCTCGTGTCATTATTCCGTTCGACTTACGGGCTCGTATGTTAACTCTGTTACATCGAGGTCACTGGAGTATCACACGCATCAAGGTACTTGCACACCGTTTTGTCTATTGGCCAGGAATTGATGCCGCTATCGAGCAGTTGGTTCGTACGTGCACTCAGTGTGCTACCAGCAAGCTGCCCCCTGATGCACTTTTTCCCCATGGCCTACTCTGGAGCACCCCTGGGACCGAATTCTTGTGGACTCGCCCTTTCTGTCAGTAAATGTAGTTCGTGGTGGTAGATGCACTGTCTAATTATCCGTACGTCGTGCGTATGCGCTCCACTACGGCAGAAGATGTGGTCAGAGCCCTGGTACAGATCTTTGCTATTGAAGGCCTTCCTTGGACGCTCATCTCTGATAATGGCCCACAATTCATGTCGTCTTATTTTCAACAATTCTGCACTAATAATGGTATTTCCCACCTCATCTCAGCTCCTTTCCACCCCCAATCCAATGGGGAGGCAGATCGTATGGTGCAAACTTTTAAATTACAACTTCGTAAGTGCCTGGAAAAGTCATCCGCCGAGGCGGTGCTCCCCTTATTTCTTAGTACTTATCGGACAACACCAATTAATGGTCGGAGCCCGGTGGAGGTCCTCCATGGCCGCAAGCCCCGGATGCTGTTGCACCTGCTGTGCCCGGAGCCCCGACTTGAGGTGCCCATACACACTCGGCGTTACGTACCAGGCACCCCTGTCTGGGCACTGCGGCGGAACGACCTCTTCTTACGGCGGAACGTGTGCTAAAACCTTATCTTCAAAAGCACTCGTCCTGTATGATTAGGGTTGAATATGGCCGTGTCAGACTTCGTAATCCTTGAGGTGTCCACTCACCCATAAAAAGTTATATAAAATAAAAAAATAAAAATATGTTCATGTAAAATCTTTATACGTTGCAATATTTCAAAATCAGATTCTTGCACCGAGGGAAGAAGTCTTTAACTGTCACTCTTGTTAAAATATTTCTAAGTTCTCTCATAGATAAGACATTCAAAAGAAATTCTTCAGTTTGTGGTCGTTGCTATAGCCACAGATAAAAAAATAATATTTCTTCAATGCTTATCGATCAATGTGTATGATCGATTAACCAAAGTTATAAAAAAGACATTTATCGGAGTCTTCTTGACGTAACTTTCCCACCAATGAAAATTCATAAGAATCTTCCTTCAGATTGAAGAATATTTAAATTAAATCATCTGCTCATTTCATTAATATATTATTCATCGTAAAATAATTCTTCATAAATGATGTACTCTGACACTTTTGTCAAGTTTAAACACGATAACATTTATTACTTTCTAAGACATTACATATGTAGTCATCGACAGACAAAAGGGAACTGACTTTTAAAATTTTTTTGTTTGTTCATGAAACGTCGATAATAATGTCAACTCTCGCGACGACAACTGCAGAGATCAACATCTTCTTGCCTCGTGGCCGTCGACCCGCGACTTGATGTGGCCGGATATTTACTCCTTGGAATCGGCGTCGAAGATGTTGTCCTCGTAGGTTGACTCGCCTCACAGCACATGAAACATAAAAAAAAAACATACAAAAAACTTCTTTAAGAATCATATAACATTAAATCTTTACATAAAAATCATTTAAGAACAATAATATAAGTAAGTTATCCTGCACAAACTGAGCTGTCATGAGATATGTAGCGAAGACAATAATCCGTCCCACTACAGCACGCAATTTGGCCACCGCCCAGGGTGGACGCCAGGGGTAGTACGGCGTTCACGTGGTCGACAGATGTGCGTGGTAGATGCAGAAGGGGTGACGATTTCCCGCCATCTCACCAACTACGTCCTCGGTGGTGCCCCACCTCACCACCTTCAGATCTCACGACTGTGCCTCTTAGATACCCTAGCCTAGATTCAGAGGTTGAGAGAGGAATCTGTCCAACATCACGGTGGCACCGGCCTCCTCATGCCGACAGCTGTCGCACTGCAGCCTCTGCTGCGTTCTCGCCCACTTCCCACCACCACCACGACACCTTACTGTCGGAGCTGATGCTGGACAAGGCACGGGGAAGTGGCGCTACGGATGGGTGTCCACAACGCCAACAGTTGGTTGCTGATGACGACGTCGAGATGCGGCCTCTCTCTCCGCTCGACGCTCCAGCCGGTACCCCTCCGTCGCCCCTGCCTCCTGCCTGCTTGGGTCCTGCTATAGACGCAGCTGTGTCGTCTCCCGCACCGGCGGTGGGGGAGCGCCAGCAGGGGAGGTGTCTTCCTTCAGTGGCAATGTCGAGATGTGACCGGCCTCTCCGCCACTGTCACCTGTGCTAGCGGGGACCCTGCCATGACCTGGACGCCACCGGCATGGGCACTTCCTACGTGCCCCCAGACTGGTTGGCCATGCAGCGACGGGCTGACGACATCCCCTCAGAAGCAGATGTGGCGATGGAGGCGCTCGCCGTCTCCGGCCGGCTCCTGCCCCACCGCGGTCGCCCCCACCGCACGGTCACGTGGGCGATTCCCATGGCCTCCACGATCCAGCATCGCCGGCCATCTTCCGCCTCCACCTGCGATGTCGGCTTACCGGAAGAGGGGAGGGATGTTGGAACGTGCCACTGCAAGCCCCGTCCCGTCCGTTCGCAGAATGTGAAAGCCGCACCGCGGCCGAGACCACTGCACGATGGCACTGCCTCTGAGGGCCTGCAGCGCCATCTCCACCGGGCGAGCACGCGGTGTGCGAGGCGTGCCTCAGTCTTGTTGTAGCTCTCGCTGGTTTCACATGTAAACCTTAGCTGTGTCCATTACTTGCCAACTCAGTACTGTCATTTATGTATATCCTGTACCATCCAATGTGTACAATAAATTATACTGTTACAACAGTGTTCACTTTTATTATATGATTATCACTCACTTTTTAAACACTACCATAACACCTACCTCTATTGGACATTATTGCTTTGTAATTTGAGAAATTGGGAAGGTTTTGACTGTTTGCCGTTTGGCAACACAGTGGCATTCTGGGCTGTGTTAGATTGATTGGAGCAGTTAGTTCAAATATGAATATAAGTGTCAATGCCTTTACTTCTGTAGAACTAAGGAGTCGAGTTACCAGATGCATCTTGTAGCTCTTGGTAAGGAGTTTATCATTAATACAGAAGCTCCATTTAGAAGGTGTATTTATGAAAACTAAATGGAGTATCATAATACCTTAAGAACATTAAATTGTCCTAATCAAAAACAGTAAGCGCAGCCAGAGTCTCTTCCTGCTTTGTAGCCATTTGTGAGTCAGTTACCTGCCCTGGCCGTGGACATAATTTAATGGCAGCATTCTTTTCCACCCCTCTATCGACTACTGCTCGGAGAGTGGGTGTATTTGGCAGTCTTTATAGGTTTTTCATTTCATGATAAACACATTTTTTACCAACATTGAAAAAGAAATTATAAGTTTGAAAACATTTTGGTTTTATCAATGGAAGCTTGGCCACTACCATATATGGTTTTCCATTGAATGTGATAAGATAGTACTTAACCATTGCCAAATACTCTCAGGTGTTTTTTTTTTTTTATTTTTTTATTTTTTTTTTATTTTTTATTTTCATTTAAGCATATGTTTTCTCAATAAGCAAGAAATTTGTACAATATTATGTTCTAGTTTGTTTCTTTACTTTACTAGTGCTCAAACTCAGTCTTTCAAACTACATATTATCACTGCTCAGTGATAAAATTCAATGCACACAGTATTTAAACAGTGGACGGCAGATTTACTGCAACACAAACATGATTAAAATTGGGGCAGAAAATGGAAACATGGTGCACCGTCATCAAGTGACCACAGGAAATTACTGGTGGGGGGTCGCCTGTTAATAAATGTCGGTGGCTGAACCGGCAATGACCGATTCTCAGCCAGGCCAAGATTACCTCCTCCCGCTGGGAGGGGCGGGAGGAGGTCTTCCAAGCTGTCGGGATCGTTTTTATGGTTCTAAGCTTATAGTCCTGAAGCGAGGACCACAGCCGATGCTGTGATACAACAGTACACCTGCAAATAGCCCCTTTGTTTGATGGGACACAAACGGTAGCTGTCTGAGGTAGAAGAGTGGCAGCCCTGGCCACAGCATCAGCAGCCTCGTTTCCCGGCACACATGCGTGGCCAGGTACCCATAGGAAGCGAACATGAAGGCTGTCTTCAGCTACCAATGAAGGGAGCATTGGAGTCGAAGTACAACAGGATTGACAGGATATGAGTCTCTAAGACTCTGAATGGCACTGAGTGAATTTGAGCAGATGACATAAGAAGGGTGGTGGTGGCAGCGAACATATTCGACTGCCTGATAAAGTGCAAAAAGATCAGCTGTGAAATTTTAGCATTGGTTGATGAGCTTGTATTGAAAGCTGTTGAACCCGATGGTAAAGGCGGACCTGACACCATCAGTAGTGTTCTTAGAACCATCTGTACAGATGAAGATCTTATCATCAAGCTGAGAACGAAGTTTGACAAACCTTGAGCGATACACCGAATCCGGGGCACTCTCCTTTGGGAGCAAGTTGAGTTCAGGGTGGTCGTGAACCAGTGCCTGAAGCCACGGTGGTGTTGGGCTTACATCCATTCGAACGGCGTCGGGGAGGGTGAAATGAAGTTGCTGAAGCATGCGACAAAAACAAACTCTGGGAGGCAACAGAGCAGATGCAGACACCTCATATTGGGCATCAAAGGAGTCGTTGAAAAATGATGGGTAGGATGGGGATGGGAACAACAATGTCTTCACGCCAACTTGTTTGGACCTGACCTTCAGTCCATATGCGATTATAGGTACGGAGAAGGAAACATTTAACCGCAGGAGAAAAGTTCTGCAACATCTGAATATGAATGGCATCGGGCTCCGGAGCAGAGGAGCGGGACATGGCGAGAGCACGATCTAGTTGCTGCATAGTGAAGGTGGCATTGTAACTTTCACGATGTAAAGATGGGAAAGAAGGCAGCTGTGCCTCCTCTGCCTTTTTGTGGGGGAGGAAGGCAGGGTGGTAATGAGCAGAGCTCGAAACCTCCACAAAAGATCGGCCTAAGGCATTGGATACATCAACGGGGTCCACAAGGACTGCGTTCGATACTGTCAGACCTTAAATTGGGGATTTGACCCTGGTGTCAGATAACTGGCGCAGGTTACCCCAGACAACCGAGGAGGGAGTGGATTTGTTAAAAGAACTAGTTTGTAATTGATGCAATTTTCCATCATTGGATGGCATTGAAAGGATCCTAAAGCATGTCGCCAGGCTCTAATAGCGGCCCTGCATGCTGCAGTCCACCCGGAGACTGGGACACAACGTGGAGAAGAGGATGTATGAGGTATGGAATGTTCGGCAGCAGTGAGAATAACCTCTGTGAGGTACTGGACCTGACTGTTGCAGCTGGGGAAATGCTGGTTGTGGAAAACCGTTATGGAAGAATACAGCCCCCAGTCTGCTTTGGAGATGTTCCAGGTAGTGATGCAGTAGGTGGATTACACAAGGGAAATGATTGCTCGAGTACATATCAGAAAGGGCGTATCACTTGAACCAATGCGCTAGCTGAGGAGTGCATTTTGCGAGGTCCAAGTAGGAATGTGTGTGCGTTGTGTTGAGAAGGAATGTTAGTGAATCAGTGTTTAGGCAGACAAGATTGAGTTGGTTGAAAAGGTCCACTAGAAGGGAGCCTCTTTGGCAAGATGCTGGAGAACCCCATAGGGGGTAGTAGGCGTTGATGCCGCCAAGCAAAACAAAAGGTGGAGGAAGCTGGGCAACAAGTTGCAGCACATCTGCCCTAGTAAAGGCAGACGATGACAGGGTATAGATATTGCAGAGAGAGAAGGAAAGGGTAGGGAGAGTGATGCGGATGGCAACTGCCTGTATGTGAGTGTTCAGAGAGATGGGACGGGAACAGATGTCAAACAAGCAACATAACGCCTCCATGGGCTGGAATACCATCCACAGGAGGTAGGTCAGAACACACAGAAGTATATTGAGGGAAGGCTATATGATCCTGTGGACGTAACTGGACGTAACTTGGTTTCTTGGAGGCTAACTATGAATGGACGGCCCAATGGAAGGAGTAATTTTAATTCCTCGTGATTGGAGCGAATGCCTCGAATTTTCCACTGAAGAAGCACCATGATAAGGATAAGGAGAGAAAAGAGAAGAACAAGACAAAAGGGGGTCACCTCAACGGCCACTGAGGGCCTGACTTCGAGGGAGCACTGGGAGCACTGCTATCCCAATGCATTGGTGGAAAATCTTGTTCCATCAGTGCGACTGATCGGTAGAGGCAGCATACCCCACCGGTTAAAAGCCGGTTGCCCGGCTAACAGTAGTGCGTCCCAGCGAGACAGAGGATGACCGGGCCTGGCTACTGTTGGGCGGCGTGATGGATGAGTCGCGCCTCGGTGGGGAAGGAGAGGAGGGTACGTACGTGCCCTACTTGTCTACCCAGAGCAGCGAATTACGCATTACCCCGTCACCTGCTATGCATGATAATGCGTGGGTCAGTCGGTCTTCAGACACGCACAGGGAGGAAAGAAGAAGAATGATGGAAGTTAAGAAAAAGATAGAAGAGAATGTCTCAAATGCTCAAGTGGAGACTAAATGAGGAGGAGAGGAAGGCTAGAAGAGTACAGCAAGGAGTGAAAGACAGAAGAAAAGGTTAGGAAAGGAAGAAACCAAGGAAAGAGAAAAACTATGACAGGCATGAATCGCGAGGGAAAATGAAGCAGCCTGGGGCAGAAAGGAAGGCTGCTTCAGCTTGGGGACCCGTGCGTGCCACATACATACCCACAAAAGAGCTGTGAGCCCCCTGTGGGGGGCGCTTCACAGTGCAGGCATGTCACTAATATATTAGAAAGAAAGAAAGAAAATACAATGTGTCACTTTGCTGAACCTTCAGTAATTGCACCATACAGTAGAGTGATTGAGGCAAAGAAAACTGATATGAATAATGCTAACATCCTCACTGCCAACGCCTATTTGAAGTGGCAGTGAGGAAGAACTTTGTACATCGGGTTGCGGCTGCCTGGATGAAGTACGGGGTCTGTATCAGATTTGAAGTAAACCCAGGAAGATTTATAAATCAACATTTTTACATAATGATTTAGATTTTTTATTGACAATTTTGTTTAAAAACAACATAAACAAACAACTGAAAAATACAGTATATCACTGAAATATTACAGCATGAAGACATTGTGAATTTGATTTAAAAAAAAAAAAAAACATTAACATGAATCATATTATTGTGTAATAAAATGGTTTCCAGGGTCAATTGGCAGCAAAAAAGGACATTATTATCACACTGTACAGCAGAATGTTTTTGTGAAAACTTTAATTTTGTATTAAAAATTAATGTTATTCTCTAACAACAACCAAAATAAATACTTAATTACATATTTACCTATATTTACCTCATTAATCATGTTTTATTTGTGTACTAGCAAAGCAGAAAATGATGTATCCTCTCCAAACTTACTGTTTAAATTTTTGAAACGTTCTCAACCCAATACAGCGCTTTTGCGAGTGAAACTATTCTCATGCTGCTTAAGTCAGAGTTAGACTATGTTGCTTTCTTGTAATTAGTGAAGCCCTCACTTACAAAACTAACAAATTCGATTTTTGTGCCATGAGTTTGAGGTCGGAAAAATCGACAGACAAAACACAATGCAGCATCATTGAAGAATCTATCATCCAGAAGTGAATGAATTTTGTTCTCACCTGGCTGGAAATTTCTTTTTCTGTCTCCAAACAAGTGAAAAGGGAAATACCTTAATAGAGATAGTTTTGGTCCATCAGTAGCTTTCATTGTTACGTCACACACTACAGTAGGTGGATTAGCACTGCTATTGCTGTGGCTACTACTAGGAATCGAACATAAATCTTTACCTTCATTTTGACTGCACTTTTCTTTTTCCAACTGTTTTAATCCCTTTTCTACTTCCATTTGATTATCAGCGAAAACAACTTCTTCTACTTCACTTTCTGGATCATGAAAAGTAACATCTACTCTACACTTACACACGGAGACATTGTAATTTCCTCATTTTGATTGAATAACGTACCATACTTTTTTTGTTACCGACTGAATTAATCTGATATGGTAGAGCATTTTTGCCATGCTATTAGTCCACTTTCCATATAAAAACTTCCACAATTTAAACAAAATCTCACTGAACACGATGACAATAAGTACGCTTTTATAGTTCAGCCTTAAAAGTTCAACCATGAGCAAACACTAAACAAAAACGGGGAAGAACCGTTTATTCAATATATCGATCAATTAGTTCGTTTGTTTGTATGGATCAATCTATAATTCCGTGTTAACTTCGTCGTCAGGAGATCAGATCCGCTTCAAATGTATTTGTTTTATTTAATGGCTTCATTATAGAACAAATTAAATTTGTTATTTGAGAACGTTATTTCATATGTCTATAACTGTACAAGTTACTTAACTTTATAATATAAATTTAATTTAATTTTATAATATTTAACATAATTATAATATTATTTAATATGGTTATAATATTATATTATAGTTTATAATATTTAATTTTATGATATAAAGTTTGAGTTTGTTTCTGAAATTTGTGTGATTTTGTTATTGCTAATGTGACAGACGAGTGTGTATTGCTCTAGTGAACATTTTGTATGAACTGTGTCAGCTGCATTGCTGGACCCAATAAAGTTGAATATTTTGTGTTGACAAAGTGTTGTTCGTCTCATCGCTCTAAATGTTCTAATGCCACCTCCCTCAGCTACCCAGACTACAGCTGTGTTTGAACACGATGCAAACTGTTCGAACAATTTAGGCTGCAGTGTGCATAACTTAGCGGTTTATAGGATACCGTTTTAAGTAAAAACACTAACTAATACGCAAGTAAAAGATAAAAACAGCGATTTAAAATTCTAGTATCGCGGTCTAGGCAAGACATAGTTGGAATTGGGACATCACTTGTCGGCTTTGGCCCATGACGTCAACATAGCGGCAATGCTTAGCCAATATGGCGACCACAACAATATAAACGCCGAAAATTAAAGTAAAACCTACAAAATGACAGTAACGGGGAAAGCGCGGGAATGTGGGGATTTTTGGTGGAGACATTTTAAGGGGAAAAAAACACCGAAAACAAACACATAATTTAAGAAACAAAATACGTAAAATACCGAAAACAACCTAATAACTATACATGAACTGGAATACTTTTATCAATTGAAGACCGGGATACCACTCGTCGACTTTGAACCATGACATCACATTTGTGACGTCATCGTTGCTCGAAAATTATGCGCTGTCCGTGTTTTCATTTGTTGTGTGGAGGCATGTAGTGGTGTGATCTTGTAGTGGAAGTCACGGTCGTTTCTGATTGTAATTTATTTCTCGTGTGGTTCCTTCTCTTGTTTTGTCGTATTGTTAGCAGGTGTTTTAGCAGTGTGATGTTAGCGGTTTAGTTCGCATTAGAATTTCGTGTTCTTTTATTGTTTTTGTTAGGATGGATATGACGAGAAAGGTTTTCTCGTTGCGTGACGCATTGGGGACTCTTGGCCACGATAAAATTCCTCTAGCTGCTTAGTGTTTTAACTGATTGTGTGGTGAACAACGTGACGCTAACCAATGAAGCTAACGGAAGTCGTAGCCAGGGAGGGAGAAGGTTACGTGCGTGTGGTTTTTTGCCGTAGTGTTTTGTACGCCTGGCCATATTCGGTAGGTTTTTTGCCTTTTTGTGGTGTAGTTTCTGTTGGTGACTAGTTAATGGTATTTGTGTAAGGTTCAGATCACTATATCTGCATAAATATTCTACAAGTCACACTGAAGTGCTTGGCTGAGGGAGATGTGTAGGTTGGCAACATACCATGTAAATGATGTGATGTGATTCTTCTTCTTCTTCTTCATGTACCGTCTCCATTTAGGAGGTTGACTATTATCATAGCTATTTTAGTTTTGGAAGATGCGGCCTTAAATAGATCAGATATCGAGACATTTAACCATTTTTGCAGGTTCCCAAACCAAGACATTCTTCTCCTTCCAACAGATTTCTTTCCTTCTATCTTCCCTTGTACTATGAGTTGCAGAGTCTTATATCTTGGGCCTCTCACAATGTGGCCGAGATATTGTAGTTTTCTTTTTTCACTTCCTGTAGTATCTCTGCACCTTTTCCCATTCTTCTCAGAACCTCCACATTTGTAACACGTTTTGTCCATGATATTCGCTACATCCTTTGGTAGGACCACATCTCGAAGGCTTTAATTTTCCGCTCGCAATATATGTTAAATTTCCAAGCTTCTACTCCATACAATAGCACTGGGAACACATAACGTATGAGCATCCGCGTTCTTAGGTCCAGGCTCAAATCACGACTACAGAGCAGCTTCCTAATCTTCATAAAGGAAGCAAAGGCCTTCTCAATGCGAATCTTTATTTATGAACAGTAACTATGGAGCAGTTGACACTCGTACCTAGGTAGTCATACCTCTCAACTTTTGCCAGCCTTTCGCTTTCTACATAAAGATGTTCATTTGGCACTTCAGTTTTGGTGACAGTCATGTATTTGGTATTTTTAACATTGAGTGTCAGAACATATTCTTAACTAGCTGTGATGACATTATTCAACATACGCTGTAGGTCATGCATATTTTCAGCTGGAAGTAACGTATCGTCTGCATAACGGAAACTGTTTAGTCGAACGCCGTTTACTCGTATTCCACCAGCATCATTTTTGAGGGCGTTCGTGAAGATTTCCTCTGAGTAGATGTTGAAGAGGAGTGATAAAAGAACGCACCCCTTCCCTCTTGATTTCCACTGCTTTCGTTTATACAAACTGAACGCGAACAGTCGAACTTTGGGTTAGATACAGTTTTACTATTCAATGTTCTTACGTTTCAATGCTCATAATAGCTGCTTGTGTCTCACTTTATCAAATGCTTAGTTGTAATCAATAAAACAGGCGTACATGTATACGTTTTGGTTGACATAAAGACATCGGCTGCATCAAGACATTGTAGGCAAACATAAAGCTTCCCTTGTTCCAAAACCATTGCTAAAGCCAAACTGAGTATTTGCTATAGCTTCTTCGAGCTTCTTGTAAGTTCTACGGTGTATGACTTTGAAGAAGATCTTCAGTGTATGGCTCATTAAGGCTGAACACACGGTGTGATTATTACTTTTGGCAAATACAACGTACGTTAAAAGCGAAAAACTGGTTGTAGTGACAGTGATCTGTAGTGTAGTTCGAGGCCTAGATTCGGTTGGGAGGCAACAGTTTGGTTGTGGGGAAGTGATGTTATTGAATTAGAAAATACAGTAGTGGTTGTGGTGAAGATTGTTACAATGGGACATTTGAAATGGCTGAATTTGATACGATTTTTGTTTGTTGTTGGGGCGGAAGATTTGAATTTGTAATCCGAGAATTTCAGAGGGAATTTGACGCAACAATTGCAAAAATGGGGGGAAATAAAATAGTAGAAGAGTAATAGTCAGCTTTGATGGATGTAACAGAGAAAGGCAAGACCTACAAAAAGTCCTTGGTATCACAGGAATTACTAAACTTAATTGATGAAAGGAGAAAATATAAAAATGCAGTAAGTGAAGCAGGCAAAATGGAGAACAGACAACTAAGAAATGAGATTGACAGGAAGTGTAAAATGGCTAAGCAGGATTGGCTACAAGGTAAATGCAAGTCTGTAGAATAATATATAACTAGGGGGAAAATGGATACCGCCTGCAGGAAAATAAGACATTTGGAGACAAGGAACACAGCTCTGTGAATATCAAGACCTGAGATGGAAAACCAGTACTGAGCAACGAAGGTAATGCTGAAAGGCGGAAAGCATATATAGAGGTGATCTACAAAGGAAATGAATTTAGAGGCAATATCGTAGCCGCAGCGAAGCGACCGAGCGCATTTAGGCGCTATGCTGCGATGCGCGAGGCCATTCCCAGTCGGGGGTTCGAATCCCCTCTCGGGCATGGATGTTTGTGCTGTCTTTGTATAAGGTAGTTCATAAGTAATTTGTAAGTTTAGGGACTGTTGACCCCGCAGTTAAGTCCCATAAGCTTAACAGACATTTGAACATTTTTGAACAATATTGTAGGAAGGAAAAAGAAAGTAGATGAAGATGAAATAGGAGATACTATACAGATAGAGGAATTTGACAGAGTACTGTACGACGTAAGTCGGAACAAGGCCCTTGGAGTGGATGACAGTCCCTCAGAGCTACTGATGTCTCTGGGAGAGCCACTCATCACTAAACTATTTCACCTGAAACACTCTCTGACTAAGAAAAATGTAGTAATCCCTACTCCAAAGAAATCAGACGCAGACAGTAGTGAAAATTAAAGAACCATCAATTTATGTTATGGCTGCTAAATTGTAACATGAATTATTTTATACAAGAATGGAAAAACTGGTAACTGACCTCGGGGAAAATCAGTTTGGATTCAGGAGAAACCTAGGAACACATGAGGCAATATCCACCTTAAGACTTAATGTAGATTAAAGAAAGGCAGCCGCGCTGGAGTAACCGAGCGGTCTAAAGCGTCTCACTACGGAGTGCGCGGTTGCTCGCCGTGGAGGTTCGAGTCCTCCCCGGGGCATGGGTGCACGTGTTGTCCTTAGGTTAGTTTGCCTAGGTTTAAGTAGTTTGTAAGCTACAGACTGATGACCACGCAATAAGATTTACGAACATTTGAAAAAAGGCAACCAACATTTCTAGGATTTTTAGATTTGGAGGAAGCTATTAACAATGTTTATTGGAATGGACTTTAAAATTCTGATGTCAGTAGGAGTAAAAAGCAGGGAAATTAGGGTTATTTACAACTTGCACAAAAGCCAGACCGCAGTTATTAGTCAAAGGGAATGGAAAGGGAGCATTGAATGGGGAGTAAGACAGGGTTGTAGTCTTTTTCCAATGTTATTCAATCTGTACATCGAGCAAGCTCTGAAGGAGAGCAAGAAAAACTTTGGAGAAGGTTATAAAGATCAGGGTGAAGAAGTAAAAACCTTCCATTTTCCTGATTACATTGTAATTGTTTCAGAGACAGCAAAAGACCTTGAAGAACTATTAAACGGAATAAACAGTGTGTTGAAATGAGAATATAAGATGAACATTAGGCGTCACTGAAGACTTTACATTAGGTAACGAAACAATAAAGTGGTAGATGAGCTTTGTTATTTGGGCAATGAAGTAACATACGATGATCGCAATGCAGAGGATATAAAATGCATAAAGGCAATGGGAAGAAAAGCGTTTTTTTTTGTTTTTTTTTTTTTTTTTTTTTTTTTTGAAAGATTAATTTGCTAGCATCGAATATTAGTCTGAGTGTAAAGAAGTCATTTGTGTGGACGATAAATAGTTCAGACAGGAAGAAGATAGAGGCTATTGAAATGTGAAGCTACAGAAGATTGCCGAAGATTAGGTGGGCAGATCGCGTAACTAATCACAACGTATTGAACAAAACTGGGGAGGAAAGGAATTTCTGGCGTACCTTGACTAAAAAAAGGGATCGATTGGTAGGACACGTTCTTAGACATAAATGAACTTAGCGTTGGAGGAAAGTGTGTGGAGGTAAAAATAGTAGAAGGAGACCTAGAGACGAATGCAGTAAACAGATTCAAAAGGATGTGGGTTGCCATTCTTATGAGGAGATGACGAGGCTTGCTCAGGATAGAGTACATTGGAGAGCTGGATCATACTAGTTTCCCGACTGAAGACCACCATCACCACCACCACAACAACAACAACAGCAACCATTTTAATATTACTGGGATTTGTACGAGGTTTTATTGGTGTCGATTTTTTTTATTTCAGTGGTAATATATATATTAAATGTTCAATATTGTTTTATGCTATTGGTTTTGTACAAATGTGTTCATTGGTATTGCCATCTTCATTTGAGGTGTCTTATACTGAACTCTTCGATTCCATGTATAGTTTTTGGTATTTCATATTGCCGACTTGGAGCACCCATATCCAATCCCTATCCGAACCACAGTGTTCCTCCTCGTGAGCCCCTCATGGGTCCCAGACCATGCTTAGCTGACCTCTTGAACCTACCTCATCCCTCCAAACTCCCTACCACTACTCCACAACATCCAATACCAAAACAACCCCAGAACACTGTGGTCAACCTATCCACAAAAAACCTAAACCCCACTGAAGTTTCCGTTCTATGCAAAGGTCTTACCTTTAGTCCTACACCCCAGTTCAATCATGTTGGTCTTGTCAAAGACCTACTCTCCTTTTCCCGATCCCTACGATGGAAACACTACTTTGCCACCAATCCCTCTGACCGCAATCTACCTAATCCCAATATTGAACCCTGCCTGTCCCAATTCATACCACCATCCAACAAAGATCCCCCTGCACTCCCACCTAACCACCCTCTGGTTACCCTCCAAGAGTTTCTCACCTCCAACTTGTCCTCACCATCCTTTCCCAAGTCCCTTCCCAAGAACTCAAACCTTTCAGCAGAAGAAAGAAGAGCCATCCAAAACCTTAAAACTAATCCTGACATCATCATCCTCCCTGCTGATAAAGGTTCCACCACTGTAGTTATGGATCACAGTGACTACCTGGCAGAAGGGCTCCGCCAACTCTCTGACTCCTCCACCTACAAGTTGTGCCAGATTGACCCCATCCCCAAAGTCCAACAAGATATCCAATCCCTACTAAAATCCTATGGCCCCTCCCAGAAACTCTCCCCTGAATCCATCTCCCTCCTCACCCCAGCAACACCCCGCACACCCACCTTTTACATGCTCCCCAAAATTCACAAACCTAATAATCCTGGACGCCCTATTGTGGCTGGTTACTGTGCTCCTACCGAACGAATTTCAGCCCTAGTTGACCAACACCTCCAACCTATTGTTCAAAATCTACCTTCCCACATCAAGGATACCAACCACTTCCTTCACCGACTCTCCACCATTCCCACCCCTTTGCCTCCTGGATCTTTACTTGTCACAGTGGATGCCACCTCCCTATACACCAACATCCCACACGCCCATGGCCTTGCCGCTCTGGAACACTACCTCTCCCAACGTCCCTCTGAACGCAAGCCTGACACCTCATTCCTCATAACCCTTACCAATTTCATCCTACTTAACAACTACTTTTCCTTTGAGGGGAAAGTTTACCATCAAATCCAAGGCACAGCCATGGGCACCCGCATGGCACCCTCCTATGCCAACCTGTTCATGGGCCGTCTGGAGGAATCCTTCCTAGCATCCCAAAACCTCAAGCCTCTGGCCTGGTTCCGGTTCATTGATGATATTTTCATGATCTGGACTCAGGGTCAGGACACCCTATCCTCCTTTCTTCAGAACCTCAATTCCTTCTCTCCCATCCACTTCACCTGGTCTTCCTCAACCAACCATGCCACATTCTGGACGTCAACCTCCACCTCACTGATGGCTCCATTCACACTTCCGTCCATATTAAACCTACCAACCACCAACAGTACCTACATTTTGACAGTTGCCATCCCTTCCACGTCAAAAAATCCCTCCCTTACAGCCTAGCCACCCGTGGACGGCATATCTGCAGTGACAAGAATTCCCTTTCTGAATATGCTGAAGGTCTCACAAAGGCCTTCACAAACAGAAACTACCCCACTGACCTAGTCCGCAAACAAATCTCCCGTGCCATATCCTCACACACCCCAAATCCTCTTCCTAACACCAGTAACCATCCACAAAAGAGCGCTCCCCTTGTCACCCAGTACTACCCTGGTCTCGAACAACTAAATTCCATCCTTCGCCAAGGTTTTGATTTTCTATCCTCATGCCCTGAAATGAGAGACATCCTGCCAAAGATCCTTCCCACCCCTCCTAAAGTGGTGTTCCGTCGCCCTCCCAACCTTCACAACATCCTAGTTCATCCTTATGCCACCCCGAAACCCAGCTCACTGCCACAGGGATCATATCCTTGTGGAAGACCCCGCTGCAAGACCTGTCCAATCCACCCACCCAGCACTTCCTATTCCAGTCCTGTCACAGGCTTATCCTACCCTATCAGAGGCCGGGCCACTTGTGAAAGCAGCCACGTAATTTACCAACTGTGCTGCAAGCACTGTACAGCTTTCTATATTGGCATGACCACCAACCAGCTGTCCATTAGGATGAATGGCCACCGCCAAACTGTGGCCAAAAACAAGGTGGACCACCCTGTGGCACAGCATGCAGCGGAGCACATGCTTGATTTCAATGGCTGCTTCACAACCCGGGCCATCTGGATCCTCCCATCCACCACCAGCTTTTCTGAACTGCACAGATGGGAGTTATCCCTACAATACATTCTCCGATCCCGAAATCAACCAGGCCTCAACCTACGATAACTTCCCTATATATATATTTTTCCATACCTTACAGTTCCTACCTCTCTATCCCAAACCTCACCTATTTTGAGTGATGTGTGATCGTGTGTTTATATATATATATATATATATGTGTGTGTGTGTGTGTGTGTGTGTGTGTGTGTGTGTATATGTATATGTGTGTGTGTGTGTGTGTGTGTGTGTGTGTGTGTGTGTGTATATGTATATGTGTGTGTGTGTGTGTGTGTGTGTGTGTGTGTGTGTGTGTGTGTATGCGGTCTTGTGTACTTGCAGTGTGCATGCATTTTATATATATTATTTTACTTTATTTTATTTTATTTTCTCCGCTCACCCGCCTCCCCACTCCATTCCTAAGCTGCATCTCGTTATTCCCATCTAACCCATCCCCACCACCGTGACGTAACCTTTCTATCCCCTCCCCCTCCCCTCCCCTCCCGTCCCCGATTCGCTGCAGAGCGTGATTCGAAGTGTGGCAGTCGGAGGTGATGGTTGTATGACTGTGTTGTGTGCCTGTGTGATTGCGTGAGTGCTCTATTTTCTGAAGAAGGCCATGGCCGATAGCTGAATGTGTTGTATGTGTGTGTCTTTTGTATGTGCCTGTCGCAGCTCGTCGCCACGTCTTTGCGGTGAGTTGTAAACTGTAGATAGAGGTAAAATTGACACGCATGCCTGGAATGACATTGGGTTTTATTAGAACAAAAAAAATTACAAAGTATTGCTAGACGCTTGAAAGATCTCTTGAGCGCGTCGTTTGGTGATGATCGTGTGCTCAGCCGCCTCCTTCGTCATGCTTGGCCTCCCAGGTCCCCAGACCTGATTATTGGCTTTGGGGTTACCTTAAGTCGCAAGTGTATCATGATCGATCGACATCTCTAGGGATGCTGAAAGACAACATCCGACGCCAATGCCTCACGATAACTCCGGACATGCTTTACAGTACTGTTCGCAACATTATTCCTCAAATCAAATGTTTGTATAGCTTGTGGGACTTAACTACGGGGTCATCAGTCCCTAAGCTTACAAACTACTTATGAACTACTTACGAACTAGGACGGCACAAATATCCATGCCCGAGGGGGGATTCGAACCCCCGACCGTAGTGGCCGTGCAGACCGTGACTGGAGCGCCTCAGTCCCCTCGGCCACCGTGGCCGGCATTATTCCTCGACTACAGCTATTGTTGAGCAATGATAGTGAACATATTGTGCATATCCTGTAAAGAACATCATCTTTGCTTTGTGTTAATTTGTTATGATAATTTTTGCTTTTCTGATCAGATGAAGCGCCATCTGTCAGAAATTTATTGAAATTGAACTTTTTTTTATTTTATTTTGTTCTGATGAAACCCCATGTCATTTCAAGCATGTGTGTCAATTTTTATCTCTCTATCTATATTATTCCGTGATTTATTACGTTTTCAAATTTATACTGACTTTTTAATCACCCGGTATTATAAGACTTTTGCCACAGACCGTGATGCTCAAAAGCAAAACAAAGTATTGGCTATTACTGATAGATCTGAAGCATTGAATTAAAATTTGTGGTGCAGCCGAGAATCGAAGCCGAACCTCCATGCTTACTATTTTTTTTTTTTTGCTCTCTTGGTAGTTCCGATCGTTGCGGACGCTGATCATGTTTGTTCGTTTGTGTTCGTTCTGTTCTTGGCTCAGCTTTTTTATTGCAGAGGGCGTTGAGCCCACTGACTGGGCGCGCTGAGCCACGGCGCCCGGCAACTTACTAGGCAGACGTCTTAACCGTTAGACTACCACACCACTAACGATTAAGGCGCCTTGGAATAGTCTATGTTCGATTTCCCTCCACAACACAAACTTTAATTCAGCTTCTTTGTTCCAAAGATAATTGCCACTACTGCCAAGGCTCTCCATACAGCGGAATAGCACCTTAGCAATGGACATGGTGGAACAATCCTGTTATTACATAGGAGCCGTTTTACCAATTTCTTCTGATATAGCACACTAAATTTTAACTGCCATATACTGGTACGTATGGAGAGGCAACATTTTCAAAGTCTCCCTCCAAACAATGACTTTGCCTCGCACTGATGGAGGCTTGGCAGTCAAGGATGTTCAATCACAGTGCACTGCATTGTTTATTAAGCAAACAACAAGAATGTTACAGAGCACCCAACTTGGTATTACCAAATACCTTTTCACTACCTTGGCCCCGAAAGATCAGAGGGCGTCAGTAATGCTCAACTGGCCTATGCCTCTAAAGATTATACAGAATTAAGTTATTTACAAGAAGCTGCTCACAGATATACCACTTCGAAGTTGTACATTTCACTGATTACGGGACACCCACGAAACCCTATAGAGCTAAAATATTGAAATAAAAAGTGGAAAAATATCTGGAAAAAAGTACATAATAAGATCCTTACGACTGACGAGCAATCTGTGTGGTTGTTATGGTCTTCAGTCCGGAGACTGGTTTGATGCAGCTCTCCACCCTACTCTATCCTGAGCAAGCCTTTTCATCTCCTCATAAGAACGGCAACCCACATCCACTTGAATCTTCTTACTATATGCGTCTCTTGGTCTCCCTCTGCGATTTTTACCCCACACAATTCCCTCCAATGCTAAATATACGATTCCTCGATGTCTAAGAATGTGTCCTACCAAGCGATTCCTTCTTTTAGTCAGGGTATGCCAAAAATTCCTTTTCTCACGAATTCTGTTCAGTACCTCTTCATTAGTTATGCGATTTAGCCACCTAATCTTCAGCATTCTTCTGTACCACCACATTTCAAAAGCCTCTATTCTCTTCCTGTCCGAACTGCTTATCGTCCATGTTTCACTCCCGTACAAGGCAACACTCCACACAAATGCCTTTAGAAAAGACTTCCTTACACTTAAATTAATTTTCGATGTTAGCAAATTTCTCTTTTTCAAAAATGCTTTTCTTCCTATTGCCATTCAGCATTTTATATCCTCTGTACTGCAACCGTAGCATGCTATTTTACTACCCAAGTAACAAAACTCATCTACCACCTTCATTGTTTCGTTACCTAATCTAATTCCTTCAGCATCGCCTGATTTTCTAAGACCGCATTCCATTATTTTTGTTTTGCTCTTGTTAATGTTCATTTTATACGCTCTCTTCAAGACACTGTCCATTCCGTTCAACTGCTCTTCCAGGTCCTTCGCTGTCTCTGACAGAATTACAATGTCATCGGCAAAACGCAATGTTTTTATTTCTTCCCCCTGAACTTTAATTCCTTCACCAAATTTCTCCTTGCTTTCCTTCACCGCCTGCTCGATGTACAAATTGAACAACATCGGAGAAAGGCTACAACCCTGTCTTACTCCCTTCCCAACTGATGCTTCCCTTTCATGCCCCTCGAGTCTAATAACTGCGGTCTGGCTTTTGTACAAGTTGTAAATAACTCTCCTTTCCCTGTATTTTACCCCTGCTGACTTCAGAATTTGAAGGAGTGTATTCCAGTCAACATTGTCAAATGCTTTCTCCAAATCCACAAAAGCTAAAAATGTAGGTGTGCCTTTCCTTAATCTATCTTCTAAGATAAGATGTAAAGTGAGTATTGCCTCCCGGGTTCCTATGTTCCTCCTGAATCCAAAATGATCTTCCCCGAGGTCAGCTTCTACCAACTTTTCCATTCTCCTGTAGATAATTCGTGTTAAAATTTTGCAACCATGACTTATCAAACTGATGGTTCTGTAATTTTCACACCTGTCTGCACCTGATTTCTCTGGAATGGGGATTATTACATTTTTCTTAAGGTCTGAGGGCATTTCGCCTGTCTCATACATCCTACACACCAGTTCAAATAGTCTTGTCATGGCTGGCTCTCCCAGGCACTTTAGTAGCTCTGAGGATATGTCTTCTACTCCTGGGGCCTTGTTCCGACCTAGGTCTTTCAGGGCTCTGTCAAATTCATCTCTCAGTATAGTATCTCCTATATCATCTTGATCTACTTCCTCTTCCCTTTCTACAACATCGTCTCTAAGTTCATTTCCTTTGTAGAGCTGCTCTATGTGCTCTTTCCACCTTTCAGCTTTCCCTTCTTTGCTGAGAACTGGTTTCCCATCTGAGTTCTTGATATTCATAGAGTTGCTTTTCTTGTCCCCAAATGTCTCTTTTATTTTCCTGTAGGCGGTATCTACTTTTCCCCTTGCTATACATTCTTCTACAGATTTGCATTTGGCTTCTAGCCACTCCTGCTTAGCCATTTTGCACTTCCTGTCAATCTCATTTTTTAGTCATCTGTACTCCATTTTGCCTGTTTCATTTACTGCATTTTTTTTTTATATTTTCTCCTTTCATCAATTAAATTTAGTATTTCCTGTGATACCCAAGGATTTTTTGTAGGTCTTGCCTTTCTACCTATTTTGTCCTCTGCTGCCTTCACTATTTCATGTCTTATTGCTACCCATTCCTCTTCTACTGTTTTATTTCCCCCTGTTTCTGTCAATTGTTACCTAAAACTCCCTCTGAAATTCTCCAGAACTTCGCTTTCCTTCAATTTATCTAAGTCCCATCTCCTTACTTTCCTACCTTTCTGCAGTTTTTTCAGCTTCAGCCTTTGTTAATGAAAAAGTTCCAACAGGAGAAAAACTGTATAAAATAAAAATGAAGCCTGACCCATATTGTGACCATTGCCAATTGGTAGACACAATAGCACATACCTTTGTTTGCAGAGACCGAAATACCATCTGGAAGTGGACGCGAAAAAAGCTAGCAATTATAAACAGGACGTCGGAAAATGCAATAAAGGTAGAAGATATAATATATCCAGACTGGAATCTACACCCTTGTATGAAACACAACAGCTATCTTTGGTTACTTGGAAAATTTATAAACTACATCACTAAAAACAAAACTACAACATTAGAAGAATTTGTGATGTATATTAAAGAAGAACACAACAAATTACAGAAGCTACCAAAATATAAACAACAATTTCAAAATTTCCTCTTTCATACCCTGAAATAAGACTGTAAATAAGTTAAATGTGAGGAAGTATCACAAGATGTGCAACAATGATTTTCTGAAGCTACAACAAACCAACATAAGATGAACAACATAATGAAAATATAAAATAAATTTCAGAAGCAATAGTAGATAATTTGTTTTCACATATTATGTATAAATGCTTTGTATAATAATAATAAAGGGTTAAAAAAAAAAAAACGGTTAAGACGTCTGCCTAGTAAGCATGGAGGTCCGGGTTCGATTCCCGGCCGCACCACAAATTTTAATTCAATGCTTCAGCTCTATCAATAATGTCTTTGACGTATTTGAGACGTAAATCGGTCTCTGGGATTGTTTGTTTGTATTAAAGTATTGGCTGTTTACATTAAATAACAGGGTGACGGGGACACATCATCGATGCACGCGGCAAGAAATGTTTTTATACGTATAATGAATAGTCTGTATGAATGTATAGCTTTGTATAACGTTATTGAAAGCAAATTTTCAGCAGAAATGACTTACTTGCTGACATATAAACTTGCTCAAGTGCAGCTTGAAGTATCTTCCCATCGATAATCACATTCATAAGTTGCAAAAAGTAAAAGATTCATAGCGTAACATAAACCTGGAGGATATGTAATTCTCTTGCTTCTAAACATAACTGACAGTACGGTACTTTTTACCTGGGCACATATAAAGACGACAATCACTGCATTAATATTAATAATAATATGAAATTACTTTACCTTTACTACTAGATGTGCGATAGGAATACGAAAAGTCGTTTTATAGTTAATATCAACGCTTGATTTCACCTATAAATGAGAAAAAATGTTGCTCATAATGACGAAAACTGACTCGGGTAATCTTAAATGTTGGTTTCAAGCCACAACACAGCAGAGATAGGATTACGCGCAGTCTGTGTTATGATTGGTCTATGATTAATAGTAATAATAGTAACAATGATAATACTAAAAAATAATAAGCAATTGTTTCTTTATTCTTGTCTACCAATTGCTTATTTTTATTCTCTGTAACTACGAATATACTCTGTAGGTATGCTACTTTCAAATAACGAAGTGAAAGCAAACAGCTGATAAAGCATTGCTATAAAATCCGAACAGTACTTTTACATGTAAAGAACAAGTTACTCCGTATAACAATTACCAACATACTGCAGTGAAAAAATAGTATGAAGAGGGTTAGAAACCAAATCCTTCTGTATAACAAACTAACGCTCTACCAACAAGTCCACAGGAGCTCAATATTGTCACGTTGCAATGGAAGTAGGCTTGACTTCGAAGGCAACTTAAACACAGCAATTATACTGAAAGCACGTTTATTACGAACTCAACATACACGCAGCACTGACTGCCTCTCAGGCAGAGTGCTCTGCTATTTATACACAGACAGAATTTACCAGAAATTAGAAGAACAGTTAACATAAGAAACAAGTAGAATTTTCAAGTGAACATAAGAAAGACGTAGAACCTTCTGGACTTGTTAATTACAGAGAAATAAATTTTCTGCCGGTGGGCGTGATTGAACCGGCGACCTTCTGCTCCGCAGTCCGTGACGCTATCCCCTGCGCCACGCCGTCAGTTGGTGTTCGTGGTCTCTCGCAGCATTGCTCTCTCTCCTGGAGAAAGAGCGAACCGCTGTTATGATCCCTGTGGGGCCAGCTGCAATGTCCTGGATCTTGACCGTGTCATGGGTCCTCTGTATGACAGTTCATCTCCGCGATTATCGATGACAGACGTTCCTGTCGTGGCTTCATCAGGAACGTTACCGTCCTTAAAGTCTTTGAACAAGAAGCCATTGTCGTCTACCTGCTCTTCAGGATCGTAGTAAGGCTTCATGCGCAGGACGTGAACAATGTCTCTTCGTTTTTGACGTTTCGACGACGGCTCATAATCCTCAACTTCGTATGTGACGTCTGACAGGCGGCATATGACACGATACGGACCAAAGTATCGCTTCAATAACTTTTCTAACAGTCCAACCTTCTGTACAGGGGTGAAAATCCATACCAGATCTCCTGGGTTGTACAAAACAGGTCGGTGCTTCTCGTTATACCACTGACGGTCCTTCTCCTGGGCTTCCATTGTCCGTATGTGAGCCAGCTGTCTTGCTTCTTCGACCCTGGTGATGAGCTGTTTAACATAGTCATCCTGAGTGTCATCCGGTTGGAATGGGAACAGTGTATCCATTGTCGTCTCAGCTTCACGGCCATGGAGCAAGAAAAATGGAGTGAAGCCTGTGGTGTCTTGTCTTGCGGTATTGTAAACAAATGTCATAACTGGCAGAATTGTATCCCAATCCTTCTGATCAACATCGACGTACAACGACAGCATGTCGGCTAACGTTTTGTTAAAACGTTCCGTAAGACCATTTGTCTGAGGATGGTATGCAGTTGTCATTCTGTGGACAATGTTGCACCGTGACATTACCTCTGATACTAGTTTTGACTGGAATACTTTTCCACGATCAGATATCATGACATGTGGTGCTCCATGCTTCAAAATAATGTCTTCTACAAGGAATTTTGCGATCTCTGGAGCTTCTGCAGTCGGCACAGGTTTGGTGACAGCGTAGCGAGTGAGGTAGTCAGTGCAGACTATTATCCAACGGTTTCCGGTTGTCGACTTCGGGAACCTCCCTAAAAGATCGATCCCAACTCGGTGGAATGGAGCTGCTGCCGGCGGAATCGGTACGAGATGTCCTGGAGGTAATTGCGGCACATGCTTCCGTCGCTGGCACTCTTTACAGTGACTCACATAGTGCTTGACAGATCGGTAGAGACCTTTCCAGTAATACCTGCGTTTGATTCTGTCTAGGGTCTTCACGAATCACAGATGACCGGATATTGGAACATCATGGAAATATTTGAGAATAGCTGGCTGGAGATGAACTGGAACAACGAGTAGCCATTTGGGGCCCAGTGGATCGTAGTTGCTCTTGTACAATGTTCCGTTTATAAGTTGGAACTCTCCATTGGTCGGTTCTCCTTTCTCCAAGGCCTCTTATCATTTTTAATAGTGTTGGATCTTCCCTCTGTTCAGCTGTAACGTCATCTAATTCAGTGAGAGCTGCAATTTCATTAATACTGTTGTGTTCCACTAATGGATTCCTCGAAAGGCAGTCGGCATCCTTGTGTTTGCGCCCGTTCTTGAATACCACTGTGACATCGTACTCTTGGAGTCTTAGTGCCCATCTTGGTAGTCAACCTGATGGATCCTTCAAGCTAGTCAGCCAACACAAAGAATGGTGGTCTGTCATGACGGTGAATGGTTTGCCGAATAAATACGGCCGGAACTTGTTGATAGCCCAGATAACCGCAAGACATTCTTTTTCAGTTGTAGAGTAGTTTATCTCGGACTTTGAGAGTACTCTTGACGCATAGGCTATCACTTTTTCGGCACCTTCCTGAACTTGTACAAGCACTGCACCAATCCCATAGCCACTGGCGTCTGTGTGAAGTTCCGTTTCTGCCTTCTCGTCGTACAAGGCTAGCACTGGTGCGGAAGTTAGAGCCTCCTTAAGTGCTTGGAAAGCTCTTTCTTTTGTTGCATCCCAGTAAAATTTGGCGTCTCCCTGCAGAAGTTCTTGTAATGGACGTGCCTTGTTACAAAATCCTTTTATGAAACGTCGGTAGTATGAGCACAGCCCGAGAAAACTTCTCACATCACGAATGTGCTCTGAGGAGTTGGAAATTCTGTGACTGCCCTTACTTTATCTGGATCAGGACGGACACCATTTCCATTGACTAGGTGCCCCAGGATTTTTATCTCTTTGGCGACGAAGAGGCACTTCTTTGGATTGAGGCGGAGACCTGCAGCCTGAACACACTTCAACACAGTTGACAGGAGACTCAGATGTTCTTCAAATGTTTTCGAGGAAAGGACAATGTCATCTAAATAGCAGACACGTCGTCCACTTTAGGTGTCGAAGCAAGTTGTCCATCATGCGTTCGAATGTGGCTGGAGCATTACATAATCCAAATGGCATTACTTTAAATTCATAGAGACCGTCAGGTGTAATAAAAGCCGTCTTCTCCCTGTCAGCTTCGTCAACCTCGATTTGCCAGTAACCTGTCTGCATGTCCATAGTTGAGAAGTATGTAGCTCCTTTCAAGCAGTCTAAGGTGTCATCAATACACGGCAATGGGTAGACATCTTTCTTTGTGATACTGTTCAACCGCCGATAGTCGACACAGAATCGCCACGTGCCATCCTTCTTCTTTACGGAGACGACCAAGGACTCTCCGAAGGTTGAATAATGTCATCTCGCAACATCATCTCCACTTCCTCCCAAATTATCCGTCTTTCAGCTGGCGACACACTATACAAACGCTGGCTAATTGACGGATGGTCCCCAGTATTGATACTGTGCTTTATCGTGGGCCGTTTCGTCTGACTTTTCCCCTGCTGGGGTGTGAATGCACCCGAAAATTGGCATAGTATACCTAAAACCCGCTGGCGTTGTTCCTTGGTCAGTCCAGGCCCTATTGGCAGTTCCACGTTTGTTTCCCCCACCGTGTTGTCTGTACTAATGGTAGGGCATTGGTCTTCATTGATGACGTTGAGTTCACCGTCCTGGATTGGTTCAGCTGTCCCGATACACATTCCCTTGGGGATACGTTGTGACTGCTCGTGACAATTTGTGATCCAAATCTCTCCTTGACCACCGGTAATGCTTATGACAGCCGCTGGTATGTAAATTTCTTTTGTGAGCCTGATAAACTTTTTACTATCAACAAGAACTTCACAGTTTAACCAGTCATCTGTGTTTCTGACTGCAACTCTTCTCACTGTCATCGGCGGTATCGTCACATTGTCAACGACGAATAACTTCCCAGAAAATTCTGTATTACGTATATCTGGCGGAACAACTTCTTCAATTTGCAGCTCAGATCTTCCACAGTCAATGATAGCTTGGGATGCCTGAAGGAAGTCCCATCCGAGGATGACATTGTGACTACATTCTGTTAACACGACAAATTCAAACGGCTGCGTCCTGTTGTTGATGGTTTTTCTTGCGACACAAGTTCCTGCTGGATGGACGTACTTTCCATTCGCGACCTTCAGCACAGTTGCTGCCATATCACAGAACATTGTCTTCTTTAGTGTGCGGCGGTAATTATCAGATAATACAAAAAAAGAGGCTCCTGAATCAACAAGTGCCCGGACAGGTTGGCCGTCGATTATGACGTCAATGAGATTTCCCGACATCTTGGCGACTGTCGTCCATGGAGGATTTTCATCTGCGGCGGCCTCACCTCCATAGATGGTTGCCTCGCTTAGTTTCCCTGGGCGCGGCGGGTAGGGGAGCAGCTGGTACCTCTGTACGGCGACGGTGAACGGCTGCGGCGCGTCGGGGAGCGACCTCGTCTAGGGTACGGCGATGGGCTTCTTCCCATAGGTCGACTGAACTCATCAGCAGGTGACTGCCTTGGATAGAACTGCTCTGACGGCTGACGTCTTGCGGCAAAATAATCATCGAATACTCATCTCCTCTCTCTGCAGTAGCGTACGACATGTCCAGGGCGTCCATAGTGGAAACACAGTGGTGTGTTGTCTTCTGTCCTCCAGACGTCTGTTCTTCTGCGTGGCGTCATAGTTACAGGGGGAGTTGGCTGTGGTCGCGTCGGCCGGTTCATGGGCTGCCGTTTGGCGGCTGCAACGTAAGACATAGCAGGGCGACGCCATTCTTCACGACTGGTGCGATTGACGGGGCAGACAGGAGCTAATGTTTGAAATAACTCATCCTCAGCGGCGGCGGCTACCTCGTGACTTACAGAGCTCACATCCATGGCCATAATCTGATGCTCGCTCGGTCTAATAGTGCCAGCTGCCATGCACTGTTGTAATTCTTCTCTCACGATTTGTCGTATGAGAGAAGCCAAGTCCTGCTGGTCTTCCACAACGGCCATAGGGACTACATTTGGGAGTCTGTCATACTTCTTGCGTCCAACCCTCCTTTGTTGCATCTCTTCAATACGCTGGCACCACTTGATGAACTCTTCTGTCGTAGCGATGTCTTTTATCAGAAGTGCTTGGTACATATCTTCTGCAATCCCCTTCATCAGGTGCGTGATTTTGTCCGCTTCAGTCATGTTCGGATTGACTACGTTACACAGGGCCAAAACACTCTGTATGTACGATTGTGTCGGCTCACCATGTCGTTGGGCCCGGTTCTTCAGTTGTTCTTCCGCCGAGCGAATTTGTCGTTGGTGGTCTCCAAACGTCTTCTTAAGTTCCTCCTGGAACGTCTCCCAGTCATTCAACTTGTCTCGTTGTTTTTGAACCATTGCTGGGCTGTTCCTTCCAGGTAGAAATAAACGTTGGCCAAGCATATCGTATGATCCCACCTGTTGTACTTGGCGACTCGGTCGAACCCTTTTAGCCATTTGTTGGGGTCCTGTCCAGCATCTCCAGAGAACACCGACGAGTGTCTGATGTGCAGCTGGCTTATTGCTGGTTTCGTCTCCATCGTTCTTCTGATAATACGGACTTTAGGAAGGACGTACTCGGTGTATCCCTTGTATTCCGATTCCAGTCCGTGTAAGCGACGGCTTTTACGTTGCCTAATCGAAGCCACGGTGATGCAGCTGTTGCACAGTGTACCCGGCGCCTCCACCAAACAATGTCACGTTGCAATGGAAGTAGGCTTGACTTCGAAGGCAACTAAACACAGCAATTATACTGAAAGCACGTTTATTACGAACTCAACATACACGCAGCACTGACTGCCTCTCAAGCAGAGTGCTCTGCTATTTATACACAGACAGAATTTACCAGAAATTAGAAGAACAGTTAACATAAGAAACAAGTAAAATTTTCAAGTGAACATAAGAAAGACATAGAACCTTCTGGACTTGTTAATTACAGAGAAATAAATTTTCTGCCGGTGGGCGGGATTGAACCGGCGACCTTCTGCTCCGCAGTCCGTGACGCTATCCCCTGCGCCACGCCGGCAGTTGGTGTTCGTGGTCTCTCGCGGCAATATGATATGCTTTCATAGTTATGCATTTCGTCTACTCCGTGGGTCAAGTATTACTTATTATTATAGTTTACTAGCTGCTCCCCGCGGTGTTACCCCGCGGTTCAATAGTCAGACATTAAAGTGCCAAGAAAGGGCATAAATAACTACATGACTGTTTGCGACATTGTTAGCACGGAATACATAATTGTCTTGGAACGGATGGAGAGCCAAAAAACTATTGCAATACGTCCCTGTAAAAGACGTTTCGAGACTTCTTGTTCTCCGAGTATACGTAGAGATTTCTAGCTCTCGGTTCACGGGAGCAGTCTACGTAGAACTGTCCGTGCGAGAAACATGGGGTGGCCACATGAATACCTGCCACTTTTAATGTTTGTCCTTGACTCTTGTTTATAGTAATCGAGAAGGCCACTTTAAATGGAAACTGTAACCGGTTAACCTGGAATGGCAAGTTTGTTGGGATGATGGGAATTCGTGGTATTAATACAGTCTCTCTCTTGGCTCCACCCGTGATGATGGTGGCCTGCACGATATGCCTTCTCAGGTCCGTGATGCATAATCGTGGTGCATCCAAGTTACGCATCAATAAAACAGGCACACCCACCTTCACCTCCAACTTGTGGGATGGCACCCCTGACAGTAAGTAACTACAATAACAACAATACAGTAATCGAAAACAAATGCCAAGTAAAGGAACAAAATAAACAGCAAACCTAACGGAGAAAAGTAAAGAGATAAAGAAGACATCTAACGGAGAAACGAACTGTTGAGATCCTACAAATGCAAAGCGAACCAACAAAAGAACTAAATGCAAACGTTCGAATACTATAAATAATAGAAATCACCAAAGAAATTATTATTCATTGAAATCCAAAGAGAATACAATTTTAAAAAATTACGATAACATCACAATGTTCGAACATCTATAACGTTTCATATGTTAACTGCAGCGTACCGCCTGCCATCTGTTGAGTGCATTTGCTACTACTTTCGTTGCAGTTTACGTACGCTATTTATACGTGGCAGTTCGCGCTTTGTACACAAAATAGGACTTGGTATCTAGATCCCATTCTACGCAAAACGTCAATGTTTTTTCTTGCCATGGTACTTAGAGCATATTTTATTTAAAGTCTTCAATTTATATACATACTTCCTTCATTTGTTACAACAAATGAAAATGAATGCGGCATAAACGCCAACATTCAGATTTCTTGTGTATGTAATTATATATCAGTTAAGCCGTTTTGGCAGTATCCAAGAATCTTTTTGTATATTCGAAAGTGAAAAAGATAACAATAACAAAGAAAAAAAATTTCACTATAGCAAGACCCGAACCATTGCCCCAACTAACAGAAGTCTATTAACAGGACGCGTTAACCCCAGCGGCTAAACATGACATACCAGACATTGTCTTTCTGCTGTTGTATTAGAAGCTTCTTACAACCATTACGTATTTCTATGGATATATTTCAAATAAATAACTTGTAATAAACATTTTGAAAAGTAGCCTATGTCCTTATCCAAGACATAAGAAATCTCTATATGAAATTTCATCTAAATCAGTGCTGTAGTTTTAGCGTGATGCAGTAACAAACATAGAAACTTTCGCATTTATAATATGTATAGGATACATCACAAATTATTGGATCAAAGCATATTAAATCCAACATATTTTCCTTAAATTTGTAGAGCACAATATAAAACTGATATCAATTTAGCACGTTTCTAGAAGTATACCTCAAATGCACATTTGAGGCATACTTCACATTTTAAAATTTGTGAAAAATTCACCAGTTATGAGTAATCAATTTTTTGCTCCTCCTTTTTTAGGTAATACGATTTGAAATGATGCTCCTCATACACAGTCTTCACACCAGTCACAGTTGTTAGCAGATGCCAGCATGGTCACAGTCATCCAGGTTATGTGGTCCATCAGTGTGTGATGACTATGTGGGGAACCCTCATAATCTTCAAGAATTGCAAAACATTTCAAATGATATTGGCAATTTCAGCAGTCCAGCTTTGATCTTTTTCAGTAACTTGTTTACCAGAGCGCAAAAGTGTCAAAACATGATGGTGGTAACTTCCAGCATCTGCTATAGTCAGGTTAGTACGGTATTTCCTTTCTTCTGTTGTGGTTCTTTGTGTTGTGGAACTTGGTTCTGTAGGCCACTTTTATTTGCCCCACCAGTTTTATATAAATTTAGAAACAACATGGCAAACACAGTAAACATTTTAAAAAAACTTTCAAATACAAAATGTAACAGACAGCTCATGACAGTCAATTGACTTGAAATTCTGACATACCATTGCATTCTCAATGGGGCTTGGGGCCAGATGCCTACTATGCATGAGCCAACAATAGAATGTTGAGGTATAGAAGGAAAAAGGTATAAATGGAAAAACTGAAGTGGCACTCTCATAGAGATATTTCTAGAATTCTTGATCAACAGAAAAACTCCTAGGTAAGTTTGAATTCCAAAAATTTTGATGCGGAAGTAATTCATTCCTATGTATCATATACACTTTGTAAAGGAAATAGTTTTATTATCCATTCATTAATCAATGTGCAAAAACATTATCTCCAACTGACTGATGAATTACATCCATATACTGGCATATTTTAATTGCCTGCTTCAATAACTACAATACTTTTTTTTAGTTTCTTATTTAGCCTTCCAAGACTCATTCTTTTAGATAATTGTTTTCCAATAAAATCTGTGGTGCTCTCAAACTATTCCCATTAATAATTGAAGTAAACATTACAAAGTTGAAGAAAACTGGCAAATAGTATGCAACAAACAGAATAATTTTTGTAAAATTTCTATTTTAATATGTATGATGTTATTAATTCATGTTCTTCAATGGTTACATTAAACATGATGACAGCTGACACTGTGGAGTTCAAATGTTTGTAGAGCTTATGGGACTCGTCTATGGGGTCATCAGTCACTAAACTTACAAACTACTTATGAACTAGCTAATACTAACGAAGGCACAAATATCCATGCCTGAGGGGGGATTCAAACCCCCGACCGTAGTGGCCGTGCAGACCGTGACTGGTGCGCCGCAGACCGCTAGGCCACTGGGTCTGGCCACTGTGAAGAGAAGAAGGTGTTTGGTGTAGTTTGATCCATGTTTCCCAGACTGATCATTCGGCTGGAATGAAAATTGCTAAGGGGAGGAACGCATTCTGAGGGGACTGATGACCTTGTAGTTTAGTCCCCTATAAAACAAAAACAACAATAATACATTCTTCTGTGTATAGTATGAAATAATTAGTCTTTTATAGCATAGTTTTAGAACAGAAATTTCTTAACATTTTTTCCCAAAAACTAAAACAATTTATTTTAAATAAATTTTTCAGTAATTTTGCCAATTTTCAATAAAAGCCTGAGAACAGTAGAAGGATGTTAAATTGTGGAAAACTGTCTGTAGTCTTTAAATTTTGACAGATGCATACTTTACTTTGAAACTATGCAACACACGTGAGGGTACTACAAGTTACAGTATGTTCAAGTAGTCAGACAAGATGTTACCAGTACTTTAACAGAAATTATTCATGTTACTTCAGTTCTTCCAATAAATTCTGTCTTTTGCAATAAAAACCTCACACCTCTCAATTTCATATTTGGAGCTAAGCCTAATTTCTCTGAATAAATCAGTGGAAAAAATCTATAACCCTATACCAAAGTTCTAGCAAAAATGTGAGTTCAGCCCCATAACCTTTGTGCCATTATACACATTATGCATTATGTCTAAGGAGACAAAGAAAATAAGATGATGTTGGCAACACTTTCATTACTTTCATCACTGTTACAATTTCATAGGTCTCTAGGTCAGAATAGTACTACATTATGTATGTATTGAACTGCCTTTTGATTGTTTCACTATTGACAGAGCCCTTATTTGTGACAACTTTGACTGAACAGATTGCTGAAACTCTGAATCAATAATAGCAGCAGAGGAAGGTGAACCTTTCACTGTCGATCCTGATGTTGGTGTAGGGACAAGAAGAGTAAAGAGTCGTGTAGCCTCTCCATAGAAATCCAGCTGAGCTAATACAAGAGCTTGCAGTGAAGGCTGCAAATAATCAATACGACGTGAATAAAATTGTGTAACATCTGACAAAAGTGATTTGTGACACATTATAAGTTCCTCAGCAGCAGTCTCAGCAGCTTTCTTTTCACGTTCTAATTTAACAACATTGCTAGCAGTTCGTTCACGTTCTTCAAGGCGGCGCACTTTAGCAGCAGCATTCTTCCACTCCTGTACCAACTGTTCACGACGATGGAATGTGGCGTCAATGTCACTGAAGAAGCTTCCGTATTTTTTTAGTGGGTCCAAGAACCCCTGCTGACATATTCTAGATAGTTCTGGAACATTTTCTACACCCTGTAAAATGTTAGAAGTTATTCAGATACATTTTAAAAGTTGTTTTGTTATAGCACAAAAACTTAATACAAATATGAACATAAGGAAATTCTTTCAGATTCCACAACAAGCATAAACCTCCCTACGATGTCCAAATTTTTCCATTATTGTCCATGAATGCTGTTCAAGTGTTTCTCTACATTTCAGTTGAAAGCTTTTGGTCACAATGTGTCATGCTATATTTTCATTGGTTTCATTTTTGTTTCTTTAATATTTTGAAGCAATGATTAATCTTGTCTACAGTGGCAATTTTCATTAGTGCATTAAGAAATACCTTTATTGAAATAATTCAGCTATGTTCAATTCTGAAATCTTACATGTATAGAAATTTGTGAACAATTAGTCACTGTTACATAAAAAGTAAAAAATCTATTAAATGGAACAGAATTATTTCAACACAATGTAAAAGTATAAGAAAGTTTAAAAATTGCAACTGTTTTGTAAAAACATGTTAAAATTGTAACCACAGCATTTACTTGGATATTGATAAGGCTGTTGTGACACAATACATGAGGTGGGAGTGAGAAATGTGAAGAGGAGTGGGAAAATTAATTTATTTTTTTAATTTATAAGTGTAATATCATCTTTATTTATTTTTTAACTCCATATGTTCCATTTTGTTTTGCCAATCCCACCACATGATATAAATATATCAAATACAAATTATTTCTTTGAGTATTAAGTATATCATTGAAACAAAATATGTGAAGAGAAAATAAGTTATTTGCTGTCTGTGAGCTGATGTATGGACATGATGTATAGTGTTATCTTTCCAAGTTTAAAAAATATGTGTAAAACTTTCAGAATGTGTACAAAAGTTATTTGGATATTGGTAGTGATCAGTTACACCCATCAGGTCTTAAAGACGACCCCTCATCCATTGCTTTATTCCAAGCAACGTCATGGTATTGTTGACTTATTTTAACAGCCGAGCAAGAGTACTAACAATATCATCAGACTATTAATAAGAACTGACAATTTCTATTCGAATATATTCCCACAGGTCTAACATTTACAGTGATTTCAACATTTATTTATATTTCTTATTAATATTAGTTTTAATTATACTATCCAGAGTCCACAGTCATGTATGTAAAATAGATATGGTGTAGCGTTGGTGGGTATGGTGTGGTTATCAGAGGAAACAAAGGACAAGGCAAAGAAATTCTGTTTTATATCATATTTCAAAAATTTAATAAGACCTCCTGAATACTGGAGGTAGGTCTGCTTATCACAGAAGTTGTGAAAAGACTGCAAGGAAATCTGATGACAAAGTTGGATTTTGCTGAAGGTAAGTTGGGTCAATAGTAAAGAAAAATCCTATGAAAGCACCACAGCAGTGTCACAAACAGATACTGAAATTCAGGGGACAAATATACATGATGTCCCATCCCACAACCAAATTAATTTGTCAAAACACAAGCAAATTAAGTGAATGATTTCTGGGTTAAAGACAGGGTGTCAGTCTAAAAAAATTTGTATGATGCTAAAATGTATTACTGTGTATATAACCCATACAAAAAAGGAAAGACCCACCCAATAATAAGTATTAAGTCCTAGCACTGAAGTAGTGCACATGTGTCATTCCACTATAAGGAATAAGTACATTAAGAAAAATCAGGAATACATGCATTAAGCTGAGGCAGGAATAATTACATTAAGATGAGTCAGTATTGAGGTGTGACAAAATGCCATGCAGAAGCTACCATGGTTTGATACGACCATGACTGCAAAGTGAATGTTGTTGATGTTGTGGTCTTCACTCAGAAGACTGGTTTGATGTAGCTCTCCATGCTACTCTAGCCTGTGCAAGCCTCTTCATTTCTGAGTAAGAATTGCAAACCACAAACATTTGAACTTGCTTACTGTCTTGGTTAGGGCAATCAACTTTTCATCAGGGGTTTAAGGGAAATGCCCAAAATCTGACCATAAATTATAAAGGAGATTTAGTCATAGCAAATTTCAACTCCACAGCTATTTGTATTTCCTTGGAATTGGTGGCAATGGGGATGTAAACGTAAAAAAAATCAGACTTAATTTACTTATTTTTACTCATATACCATAATTTGGGATATCTCAACAAGCTGAGAGAAAGTTTTTAAAAGTGCAATGGCATTATAAGACTCATTTGTGAAGTAAGTTCAAGAACAGAAACCCACAAATTATTGGATTTGCATGTGATATATCAATATTTTTTGTTGTGTAGTTCTTTAAGCAATGGTAGAAGTTAAGGAAATCATTTTGAAGCATTTTGCCATGGAGGGCTTAAAGCTCGTCTATAAAAAAACCATAATAAATAAAATGAAATGGAGCTATATGTAATCTTTATTTTCTCAGCAAGAGTACATAATGTAAACCAATTCACTTTAAAATCAAATGAAAATACACACTAACACTTTGCAGTAGGTATTACAGAAAAACAAAAAAGATACCACAAGTTAAAACATTTGGCACCTTACCTCCATTTTCAATTGCTGGCAATTAAAGCAATCTGTCAGTAATGGTACTTTCAAACTATTGTGAAATATTGTGAGAGTATATTGAGAAATAACTAATGAAACACTTCTGTTTAAACATCAACATCTTTATAATCCACTTTTACAAGTCATTACATCCATGTGTTGTTATGGTATAAAACCATTAAATGTTTATCAACACTACATAAGTACATCCATATAAGAAAAGTTTTCAAGAGATATTGATAAGAGAATTTTAACTATCGATAGAACCTCACAGGTTTCTGGTTATGACAGTGATCACTGGAAAAATATTCGGGAGAAACAGGTGGACAATAAAGGAGATGGGGAATTTTTTTTTCTTTTTTTTAAAAAAAAAAAAAAAAAAAAAAAAAAAAAAAAAAAAAAAAAAAAAAAAAAAAAAAAAAAAAAGAGAGAGAGAGAGTGCTACAATACTTCAGCACCCAAAGTGTGAGGAAGAGTTGGTTGCCCTAGTCTTGGTGTCCCCCACACTTTCCTCCAATATTAAATTGACAATTCTTTAATGCCTCAGAATTTGTCCTAACACTCAATCCCTTCTTTTACTCAAGATATGCCACAAATTTATTTTCTCTCCAATGCTGTTCAGTTCCTCCTCATTAGCTACATGTTATACCTTTCTAATCTTCAGCATTTTCTCATATCACCAAATTTCAGAATCCTTTATCCTCCTCTTGTATGAACTGTTTATTATCAATGTACCACTACATACAAGGCTACACTCCAGTCAAATAACTTCTGAAAATTAGGTTTGTGTCCGAGTGGTTCGGCCGAATCCAGATTCGCCGAATCTAGCACACTGGGTTCGGATTCAAGATTCGATGCATAATGGCCGAATACTACCGAATCCCGAATCCAAAGTTTATATGGAAACCTTCAGTTACGAATGTTGTAGTTAACTTTGCATAACAGTGCGCTTTCGTTTGCGTTATTTACATTATTGTTTCATAGATCCGCTGACCACTCCCATGAACCACAGACATTGCCGAGGTGGGGTGGCTTGCGTGCCTCAACGATGCAGATAGCCGTACCGTAGGTGCAACCACAGTGGAGGGGTATCTGTGGGTAGGCCAGACAAATGTGTGGTTCCTGAAGAGGGGCAGCAGCCTTTTCAGTAGTTACAGGGGCAACAGTCTGGATGATTGACTGAGCTGGCCTTGTAACATCAGCTAATGTGGCTTGCCACACAGCTACTGCGAACAGCTGAAAGCAAGGGGAAACTACAGCCGTTACCTTTCCCGAGGACATGCAGCTCTACTGTATGAACATATGATGATGGAATCCTATTGGGTAAAATATTCCGGAGGTAAAATAGTCCCCCATTCGGATCTCTGGGCGGGGACTACTCAGGAGGATGTGATCATCAGGAAAGACAATACTGGCATTCTACGGGTTGGAGTGTGGAATGTTAGATCCCTTAATAGAGTAGGAAAATTAGAAAATTTAAAAAGGGAAATGGATAGATTGAAGTTAAATATAGTGGGGATTGGTGAAGTTCGGTGGCAGGATGAACAGGATTTCTGGTCAGGTGAATAAAGGATTATAAATACATAATCAGTTGGGGATATCACAGGAGTAGGACTGATAATGAATAAGAAAATAGGAATGTGGATAAACAACTACGAACAGCACAGTGATCGCAATATCATTGTCAAGATAGATACGAAGCCAACACCGACAACAGTAGTACAGGTTTATATGCCAACTAGCTCTGCCGATGATGAGGAGATCGAAGAAATATATGAGGAGCTAAAGGAAATTATTCAGACAATTAAGGGAGAGTAAAACTTAATTTTTATGGGAGACTGGAATTCGGTAGTAGGACAAGGAAGGGAAGGGAAGATAGTAGGTGAATATGGTCTGGGAAAAAGGAATGAAAGAGGAAGCCGCCTGGTAGAATTTTGCACGGAACATAATTTAGTTATAACAAACACCTGGTTTAAGAATCACAAAAGAAGGTTGTATACGTGGAAGAGACCAGGAGACACCAGGAGATACCAGATAGACATAGATTTCAGAACCAGGTTTTACAGTGTAAGACATACCCAGGGGCAGATATAAACTCTGACCATAACTTATTGGTTATGAACTGTAGGCTGAAACTAAAAAAATTGCAGAAAGGTAGGAAAATAAGGAGGTGGGACTTAGATAAATTGAAGGAACGTGAAGTTCTGGAGAAATTCAGAGGGAGATTTAGGCATCAATTGACAGAAACAGGGGGAAATAAAACAGTAGAAGAGGAATGGGCAGCAATAAGACATGAAATAGTGAAGGCAGCAGAGGACAAAATAGGTAGAAAGGCAAGACCTACAAAAAATCCTTGGATATCACAGGAAATACTAAATTTAATTGATGAAAGGAGAAAATATAAAAATGCAGTAAATGAAACAGGCAAAATGGAGTACAGACGACAAAGAAATGAGATTGACAGGAAGTGCAAAATGGCTAAGCAGGAGTGGCTAGAAGTCAATTGCAAATCTGTAGAAGAATGTATAAGAAGGGTAAAAGTAGATACCGCCTACAGGAAAATAAAAGAGACATTTGGGGACAAGAAAAGCAACTCTATGAATATCAAGAACTCAGATGGGAAACCAGTTCTCAGCAAAGAAGGGAAAGCTGAAAGGTGCAAAGAATACATAGAGCAGCTCTACAAAGGAAATGAACTTACAGACGATGTTGTAGGAAGGGAAGAGGAAGTAGATCAAGATGAAATAGGAGATACTATACTGAGAGATCAATTTGACAGAGCCCTGAAAGACCTAGGTCGGAACAAGGCCCCAGGAGTAGATGACATATCCTCAGAGCTACTAAAGTTTCTTGGAGAGCCAACCACTACAAAACTATTTGAACTGGTGTGTAGGATGTAATAATCCCCATTCCAAGGAAAGCAGGCGCAGACAGGTGTGAAAATTACAGAACCATCAGTTTGATAAGTCATGGTTGCAAAATTTTAACATGAATTATATACAGGATAATGGAAAAGCTGGTAGAAGCTGACCTCGGGGAAGATCAGTTTGGATTCAGGAGGAACGTAGGAACCCGGGAGGCAATACTCACTTTACATCTTATCTTAGAAGATGTATTAAGGAAAGGCAAACCTACATTTTTAGGTTTTGTAGATTTGGAGAAGGCTTTTGACAATGTTGACTGGAATACACTCCTTCAAATTCTGAAGTCAGCAGGGGTAAAATACAGGGAAAGGAGAGTTATTTACAACTTGTACGAAAGCCAGACTGCAGTTATTAGACTCAAAGGGCATGAAAGGGAAGCATCAGTTGGGAAGGGAGTAAGACAGTGTTGTTCAATTTGTACATTGAGCAAGCTATAAAGGAAAGCAAGGAGAAATTTGGTGAAGGAATTAAAGTTCAGGGGGAAGAATTAAAAACATTGCGTTTTGCCGACGACATAGTAATTCTGTCAGATACAGCAAACGACCTGTAAGAGCAATTGAACGGAATGGACAGTGTGCTGAAAGGTGCTTACAAGATGAACATTAACAAGAGAAAAACTAGGGTAATGGAGTGCAGTGTAAGAAAATCGGGTGATGCTGAAGGAATTAGATTAGGTAACGAAATGATAAAGGAAGTAGATGAGTTTTGTTACTTGGGCAGTAAAATAACAAATGATGGTCGCAGTACAGAGGATATTAAATGCAGAATGGCAATGGGAAGAAAAGCATTTTTGAAAAAGAGAAGTTTGCTAACATCGAATATTAATTTAAGTGTAAGGAAATCTTCTCTGAATGCATTTGTGTGGAGTGTTGACTTGTATGGGAGTGAAACATGGACGATAAGCGGTGCGGACAGGAAGAGGATAGAGGCTTTTGAAATGTGGTGCTACAGAATAATGCTGAAGATTAGGTGGGTAGATCGCATAACTAATGAAGAGGTACTGAACAGAATTGGTGAGAAAAGAAATTTTTGGCATACCCTGACTAAAAGAAGGGATCGCTTGGTAGGACACATTCTTAGACATCGAGGAATCGTATATTTAGCATTGGAGGGAATTGTGTGGGGTAAAAATCGCAGAGGGAGACCAAGAGACACACAGGATGGGGTATTGTGGAGAGCTGCATCAAACCAGTCTCCGGACTGAAGACCATAACAACAATGGCTTGGCAGGAACCTAAGAGTACAACTTGTTCACTCACAAGTTACGTTGTACTCTTAGGTTCCTGACTAAAGCCATCCTTTAAAATCATGACATATTGATAAAAATCATAACATTCGCTTCTTCGATACCTATCGCTCAGACCTATCGTTTCTATATGAAACACTATCCGATATATATCGATCGCACTGCCACTTCATTCGGTGTACACGGCTCCTAGGACATCAGGTCTATGATTCTTGCATGATTTGTCTCATTCTAATTTCATGTATTCTTTCGACGAATGCTGGGATATGTGAACCTTAGAGAAGCACTAGGATTTCAAGAAGAAAGTTATTTACTACCGTATGTGGAAAAAAAAGTTCTAATCATGCGCCATTCAGGCGGGATAACGTCAATTCAACAAACATCTGACGTCTGTTTCAATAAATCCGGTTGAATTGTATGACGCTTCATTCGGTAAAATTTTACGACGCTTCTCGCCGGGCTCCAGTTCTTATGTTGGCAACAGATGAACAATGAAGTGTAGAATTGCGTTAATATTTTTCACGGGGTACAGAATAAGTGTTATTGCTGCTCGTTTCAATTGCATCTACATTAATACTGTACATGGCTCTATGGTTGACATGTTCTTGTATGTACCCTTGCCCGTTGAAAAAAAAATAATTTTTGTTTTAATTGAAGTTGCCACGAAAAAACATTTATTGGTCATCTGAGTTGCCATCATTACCATCAGTGCCAACATAACCACTGCAGCAAGCCGAGAAGCGTCGTACAATTTAACAAACAAAATAAATTAGCTTTGGATGTATAATAAATTTTATAATGGCTTATATAAGTGACTATAGAATCATTAAACATTTACACATCCTATTTTTTTTAAGAAACTATTTTTCAAACTTCCAAAATATCTACTCACATTTTTGATTCTTCACCTTTGAAAAGGGAAAAAAAAGTAATTCTTTCCTTTGTAAGACTTCATTATGCATTATTTTTTATTTCATAAAAATGAAATAGTTGGTAATAGAGTGAAGAAAGTTTCTTATTATCTTTTAGAGCATCTAAACAACATATCTCAAAATGTTTCATAAAAAATTCTTTTAAGAGGATAAGGGGGTATTAAAAAATTCTTAAAATTTAAAATAAAAACCCAAATGAAGTTTTTATTTCTTAAATTTTACTGTAATATTGTCATTTGAGATCCATCACAGAAGGCTTTATCTTCATCACTGGCTGTGATAGGGTAGTAATTCTTTTTAAATACATATACTTGAGTTGACAGATTATTTGGGTTCGAGATTCGATTCGGGTTCGGGATTCAGCGCATTATATTTAAGATTCGGTATTCGGATTCTATTCGGTAAAAATGGGATTCGACCCATCCCTACTGAAAATACTTCCTAACACCTAAATTAATATGTGATGTTTACTAATATCTCTTCTCCAGAAATGATGTTCTTTTCAGTGCCCTTCTGCATTTCATATCTCCTCTGCTCTGGCCATCATACACCATTTTATTTCCCAAATAACAGAGTTCATCTACTGCTTTTATTGTCTTGTTTCCTAATCTAATTTCTTCAGCATCATGTGTTTTAATCTGACTGCACTCCATTTCTCTTGTTTTGCTGCTGTTAATGTTCATCTTGTACCTTGTACCCTTTAAACACAGACAGTCCATTCCGGAAATTCAGCTGCTATTCCTCTGGGTCCTTTATTGTCTGAAATAAGTAGAATGTCATCAGAAATGGCTGAGTTTTTATTTTTTCTCCATAAACTTTAATTTGCTTTACAAATTTCGCCTTGTTTTCCCTCACAGCAATCTCGATGTGCAGAATAAGTAACACATGGGAAGGGTACAACACTGTCTTACTCCCTTCCTAACCACTGTATCCAATTCATGCTCTGTGATTCTCAAACTTATCTGGTTTCAATATAAATTCTGTATAACTCTTCATTCTCTTTATTGTAACCTTGCTACCTTCATGAATTTGGAAGAATTTATTTCAGGCAGTGCTCCTACTTAACTACTAAAGCTATGAATGTAAGTTTGCCTTTCCTTAACCTATCTTCTATGATAAGCCTTATGGTCAGCTTTTCTTTTGGCATTCCAACTTTCTCCCCTGAAGTCAGAATCTACCATTTTTTCCATTCTACTGTAAATAATGATTTGTGTTTGTATTCTGCAACCATGTTCTGTAATATTTACATCTGTCTGGAATGGCTTCCTTTGGAATTAGAATTACAGCATTCCTTATAAAGCCTAATGGTATTTAGCCTGTCTCATACATCTTTCACACAAGGTAGAATAGTTTCACCACAGATGGCTCTCCTAAGGATATCAACAGTTCAGAGGGAATGTTATGTACTTCAGGGACCTTGTTTTGATTTAGGTCCTTCAGTTTTATGTTTCATTATTCTTGCAGTATCACATCTCGTATCTCATCTCCATTTACTTTGCCTTCCCTTTCTACAACACTGCCTTTAAAGTTCATTTCCCATAAATAAACTCACTCTATATTTCTTCCACCTTTCAGCTTGCCCCTTTACTGCTTTGTAGTGGTTTTCCAAGTGAGCTCTTGATATTCACACAGCAGCTTTTACGAGGGTAAGTCAATTATTATCTGCAATTTAGTTATATTTTTGTTTATGTTGGTAGTACTGTCGTTTTAGGTTGGTGACGCAAGCTTTGTTTATTTGTTGTTATATCTTTGCAATTTTCAAGCTGCTACATTAGTTTCATTGTCGCTGCCATGCTGTTAATCATGGCTGCTCCGCTGTCTATTTGCACCAAACAAGAGCAACGTTCAGTGATACTTTTTTGTGGGCGGAAGGCGTATCAGGAGCCGAAATTCATAGAAGACTTTCAGTACAGTACAGGAGCAGGGTTTTGCCACAATGAAGTGTGTACAATTGGATTGAAAAATTCCAAAATGGTCGCACGAGTGTTAAGCACGATGAAGGAGCCGGACGACCGTTTACCGCCACAAATGAAGAAACCATTCAGCGATCACGTAAAATGATTCTCTTAGACAGACGATTAACTATTGATGAAGTGGCTCATCATCTTCAAATTAGTCATGGTTCTGCCTATGAAATTATTCACAGCAGACTTGGGTTTCGTAAAGTTTGTGCAGGATGGGACCCAAAACATCTCACACAGTTGCATAAGCAAATGCGCCTCGACATCTGCAAAAAACATTTGGATCGCTACGGTAATGAAGGGGACAACTTCTTAGACGGAATCATTACTGGTGACAAAACATGGATCCATCATTACAAGCTGGAGAGTAAATGGCAGAGTATGGAATGGAAACATCCAAATTCGCTGTGCAAGAAAAAGTTCAAGACCCAACCGTCCACAGGAAAACTGGTGCTGACGGTTTTTTGGGATGCATGAGGTCCTGTACTGGAACATTATGGTGAAAGGGGCACAACAATAAACAGTGTATGTTACAGTGAGATGCTTACTGACAGGCTAAAGCCTGCAATTCGAAGCAAACACCTAGGATTGCTGTCAGAAGGTGTTGTTTGTTGCACGACGATGCCCGTCCACATACTGCTGTCTACACTGCTGAAACACTCCAGAAACTCAAATTCAAAGTACTGGATCATCCTCCATATAGTCCAACCCTTGCCCCTTCTGACTATCACATGTTTGGTCCACTCAAACAGGCATTAAGGGGCCGTTGATTTGACTCGGACGAAGCAGTGAAGGAAGCGGTGCATTCCTGGCTTGCAGCTCAACCGAAAACCTTCTTTTATCAGGGCATAAGGAAGCTTGTAGAGCGATGGATGAAGTGCATTGAAAATCAAGGAGACTATGTCGAAAAATGATGTTCTTTGCGGATAATAACTGACTTACCCTTGTATCATCTCCAAACATATGTTTTATTTTCCTGTAGGCAGTATTTATCTTTCCCCTATCTATATGTTGTTCTACAAACTTGCTTGCAAGTCATTCTATTAATAGGTGATTCTTTGTTTAAAAAAAAGTTATTGTGCAAACTGCAAGACTAATGTACAACCTGGAATTCGATCACATCAGCTGAATAAACATTTTAAAAATCTATTGCATACAAAAACAATCATGGCCAAAAACAGAGCAGAAGGTGCCGGTAACTACAAAAGTGTTCTAATACATGTGGGCACAAGCTCCATCCGTGGCTACAGTGAAGAAGAAATAGTGAGTGAAACACGAAACCCGATCAGATCGGTGAAATCTGTGTACACGTCCTCAAAACTGTTAATTAGTGGCATTATTCACAAAAGATCAGAGAGTGATACTTACATAGAAAGAAGAGTGTGAACTATTGCTGGTGTGCTGCCTGACCTTCAGTTGAATGACTTCCAACATAGGCAGTGTAATAGTTCTATTTTGTATATGCTTGGTAATTCACCAGTCTATGAAAACCAAGCTGACAGCACTTCTTTATGAATGATGACTACTTAACTTATAAGTTTTCCTTTCTATTTCAATTTATCAAAATCTTGAGATAATGAGGTCCAGCAATAGTTGTGCCTCCAAATATTATCAATTGATTTCCAGATAATCTTTCATTTACCTATGCACTTTATAGATTAAATAAATCATTTATACTTTAAACTTCATATTTATTACTGTTCAAGAAGTTAATATCTCCATAAGTACATAGTTAATTGATGCACATAACATGACAGATAACAGACAGGGAATGGAATACAAAATCAAAAAATGGCAAAGCAACCATCATGACACACAAATTATTCCATAGAATACTAAATTTCTTTGGCTGAGTAGACTAATATCTGAGGTCACTTGTTGCTGCCACCACCTCCAGAATCTGAAACAAACAGATTCTGGCGGCAGCTACTGCTCCTATCATGCCTAATTAATTTACTAAAAATACATAAAAAATAGATGAAGTACACTTACCAGGCGAAGGGGCACAGGCAGTGATAGCAACAAATAAACACACAGACACACACACACACACAAACACAAGCTTTCACAGCCTAGCTGCTTCGTCAGGCAGAAGGGAAGGAGAGGAAAAAGGAAATGATGAGGGTTTTAAGGGAGTGGGTAAGGAGTCATTCCAATCCCGGGACAGGAAAGACTTACCTTGGGGGGAAAAAAGGAGGGTAAACAAATACACACACACCCACACATTTACACAGACGCAAGTACACTTAGGCAGACATACTGTAGAACTGTAGAAAGCAAAGACGTTCTGGTAAGGGTACTTCATCTATTTTTTACGTATATTTTTCCTGTTAGGAATTTTTCCTCTATAATATTCATATCATAAATTTGAATTCAATAATTTACTAAATAAATTGATATTTGGGTATCTCAAGGTATTGAAGAAGTGGGGAAAAGTGGCTTGTACCACTACAAGTGTGACAATCTTGGAGTAATATTCATTGATCCAAATAAGTTCCTAAGTCATAAATGCCTGGGAAAAGATTAGGCTCCAGGAACTTAAGTAAAATGTTTATGGATGTGTGCAACATTGTAAAAAACAAGGGAGACTGATACATTCATAAGGGGTGGGGGGGGGAGAGACAAATCAAATGTAGATCTACAAACAGAAAATGAAAAGTGTAAGTATCAAAGGAAGGACTCATATCAGCACGTAGTCAACAATAAAAATGCTCTACTGGTGCACTGGAACATCGAAGGATTAGTATCTGAACAACCCAGCATTAAATATCATAAAACAGATTAACTTAAAATTCTACTTTCAGAATGTGTTACTATCAAAGTAATCTGTCTAAATGAACATTAGGTAATGGAATATTGTATAAATGTTTTAAACAGTATTAATAATTTTAATGTTGCTACCATCTTCTGTAGGAATATATCTTGTGGAGGCTCCTGAACTCTTGTTGATCCTTTGTTAAGTTATAAAGTACGGAAAATTGTTTAAACAAAGAGAACATGTTTGAGAGTTGCTGTGTAGAGTTAAATAATCTAAACACACAGATTATAGCAATTTATAAATTCCCCAACACCATGAACCACAGACATTGCCGAGGGGGGGGTTGCTTGCATGCCTCTATGATACAGATAGCTGTACCGTAGGTGCAACCACAGCGGAGGGGTATCTGTGGAGGGGTCAGACAAATGTGTGGTTCCTGAAGAGGGGCAGCAGTCTTTTCAGTAATTACAGGGGCAACAGTCTGGATGGTTGACTGAGCTGGCCTTGTAACATCAGCTAATGGCTTTGCCATGTAGTTACTGCGAACGGCTGAAATCAAGGGAAAACTATAGTCGGTACTTTTCCCGAGGACATGCAGTTCTACTGTATGAATATATGATGATGGCATCTTCTTGGGTAAAATATTCCAGAGGTAAAATAGTCCCCCATTCGGATCTCCGGGCGGGGACTACTCAGGAGGATGCCCTCATGAAGAAAAACAAGACAGGTATTCTACAGATCAGAGTGTGGAATGTTCTAACCCTTAATCACGAAGGTAAATTAGAAAATCTGAAAAGAGAAATGGATAGGTTAAAGTTAGATATTGTAGGGATTAGTGAAGTTTGTGGCAGGATGAACAGGAGTTCTGGTCAGGTGAGTACAGGGTTATAAATACAAAATCAGTTGGTGGTAACGCAGGAGTAGGTCTAATAATGAATAATAAAATAAGAATGCAGGTAAGTTACTATGAGCAGTGTAGTGAACGCATTATCATAGTAAAGATAGACACAAAAATCAACACCGACTACAGTAGTACAAGTGTATATGCCAACTAGCTCTGCCGATGATGATGATATCGAACAAATGTATGAGGAGATAAAAGAAATTATTCAGAAAATTAAGGGACTGGGAAAAAGTAATGAAAGATGAAATCGCTTGGTAGAATTCTGTGCAGAGCACAATTTAATGATCACCAACACTTGGTTTAAACATCATGAAAAAAAGGCTGTATACGTGGAAGAGACCAGGAGACACTGGACAGTACCAGATTGACTTTATAATGGTACAGAATAGATTTAGGAACCAGGTTTTAAATTGTAAGGCATATCCAGGAGCAGATATAGACTCTGGCCATAACTTATTGGTTATGAACTGCAGATTAAAACTCAAGAGACTGGAAAAAGGTAGAAAAGTTAGGAGATGGAACCTGGACAAATCGAGGAAACCAGAGGTGGTGGAGGGTTTCAGAGGGAGCATTAGGCAAGGGTTGGCTGAAACGGGGAAAAGTAATACAGTAGAAGAAGAATGGGTAGCTCTGAGAGATAGGGTAGTGAAGGCAGCAGAGGATCATATAGGCAGAAGGACAAGGCCTAATATAAATCCCTGGATAACAAAGCATATACTGAACTTAATTGATGAGAGGAGAAAATATAAAAATTCAACAAATGAAGAAGGCAAAAGGGAGTACAGGAGTCTGAAAAATGAGGTTGACAGGAAGTGCAGACTGGCTAAGCAGAAGAAGACCGTAGAAGAATGTATAAATAGGGGAAAGATAGATACCACATACAGGAAAATAAATGAGACATTTGGAGACAAGAAAAGTAGTGGTATGAATATCAAGAACTCAGATGGAAAACCAGTACTAAACATAGATGGGAAACTGAAAGGTGGAAGGAATAAATAGAATGCCTGTACAAAGGAAATGAACTTGAATGCAGTATTCTAGAAATGGAAGATGATGTAGAGGAGGATGAGAAAGGAGATACTATTACTGCGAGAAGAATTTAACAGAGCACTAAAGATTTGAGTAGAAACAAGGCCCCTGGAATAGATGACATCCCATCTGAACTGCTAATATCGTTAGGAGAGTCAGTCATGAAGAAATTGTTCTACCTAGTACGCAAGATAAGACAGGGGAAATACCCTCCGACTCAAGAAGAATATAGTAATTCCAATTCCAAAGAAAGCAAGTGCAGACAAATGCGAAAATTACAGAACTCTCAGTTTAATAAGTCATGGTTGCAAAATACTGACATGAATAATTTACAGACAAATGAAAAAACTGGTGGAATCCGAACTTGGGGAACATCAGTTTGGATTTAGGAGAAATTTTGGAACATGGAGGCAATACTCACATTGCAACTTATCTCAGAATATAAGCTAAGGAAAGGCAAACCTACGTTTTTAGGATTTGTAGATTTGGCGAAAGCTTTTGACAATGTTGACTGGAATACACTCTTTCAAATTCTGAAGATAGCAGGGGTAAAATATAGGGCACGAAGAGTTATACTCAACTTTATACAAAAACCAAACAGTGGTTATTAGAGTTGAAGGGCATGAAAGGGAAGCAGAGGTTGGGAAGGGAATAAGACAGGGTTGTAGCCTTTTGCCATTGTTGTTCAATCTGTACATTGAGCAAGCAGTGATGGAATGCAAGGAGAAATTTGGAGAGGGAATTAAAGTTTAGGGAGAAGAAATAAAAACTTTGCAGTTTGCCGATGATATAGTAATCCTGTCAGAGACCGCAAAGGATCTGGAAGAGCAATTGAATGGAATGGACAATATCTTGAAAAGAGGCTATAAGATGAACATCAACAAGAGCAAAACAAGGATAATGGAACGTAGCGTCAGAAAATCAGGTGATGCTGAAGGAATTAAATTTGATAATGAGGCAATAAAAGTAGTAGACAAGTCTTGTTACTTGGGTAGCAAGGTAACTTCTGATAGCCAAAGTAAAGGAGATATAAAATGCAAAATGGCCATGGGAAGAAAAGCATTTCTGAAGAAGCGAAACTTGTTGACATCCAATATTAGTTTAAATGTTAGGAAGTCCTTTCTGAAGGCATTTGTCTGGAGTGTAGCATTGTATGGAAGTGAAGCGTGGACAATAAGGAGTTCAGACCAGAAGATAATAGAAGCTTTTGAAATGTGGTGCTACAGACGAATGATGAGAATTAGATGGGAAATCACATAACTAATGAGGAGGTGCTCAACAGAATTGGGGAGAAAAGGAATATCTGGTGTATTCTGACTAAGAGAAGGGATAGGTTGGTGGGACAAATCCTGAGACATCAAGGAATCGTCAACTTATCATTAGAAGGAAGTGTGTGGGGTAAAAAATTGTAGAGGGAGACAGAGGAACGAATACAGTAAGCAGATTCAAAGGGATGTAGGTTGCCAAAAGTATTCTCAGATGAAGGGACTTGCATAGGACAGGTTAGCGTGGAGAGCTGCATCAAACCAGTCTGCGGACTGAAGACAACAACAACAACACATGTAGAATTCCTGGATATACCACAACAAAAGTGTTTTTAACTAAACTCCAATGTTTATTAGAAAAACTCCAGAAAGAAAGTATGAAAAAAATCATGATTGCAGCAGATTTCAATATCTGTAACATGCATTGATAACATTATTAGAAATTATCCATTTCAAAATGAAAATCAGTATTGGTTAGGCTTAGAAAGTTTTGATCATACAGCTCTTTTTATTAAGCAATTCTGATAAACCTGGGGCTTTAGAAATGTATATAAAAAGAAATTTCAGCAAAAGTAACAGATTCTTTTCGCAGTAAACTTAGTGCTATAAGTTGGCCTGTAGACAACTACTGTTCGTGCAACACAAACTATAAAAATTTCCTAAGTTGTTTCCTAAATGCATTCGAGGAATCTTTTCCTCCCAGAAATTTTCAAAAGAAAGGAAGCAGTAAATTGAAGTGGATTACAGCAAGAATAAAAATCTCTAGTGTTTGAAAAAGACAGCTTCCAATGAACTAAAATCAAACAGAAATCCTGATTTTGTAAAATATGTTAAACACTATAAAGCTATATTCAGGAAAGTTGTACTGGCTGCTAAAGAAAATGACAAATAACACTTTCATCCTATAACATAAAAATAAGACCAAAGCAGTGTGGTCAGTTGTCCAATGAGAATAAGGAGCTAAAATCAATTGCCAAGAGATACAGAAAATTAGATCTGATAATGATATTGTAGTAAACCCTGTTCAAATGTCAAACTATTTCAATAAATATTTTTTTAAATGTTACAAGATCAGATATAGATATGGCAGCTCATTAAAACAATACTAATCTCATAAATTTGGAAAACAATGAGAGATAACTATTCAAACAATTTGAAAGAATCATCCACAGATATGTGGAAAAAGAAATGATGTCATTAAAAAACAAAAACTCATCTGGCTAGGATGAAATCACCACACCTGTTAAAAAATGTGTGTGTGGTCTTATTTCACAACCACTGTCAATTATTATAAATTAATCCTTTGAACAGGGATGTTTTCCAGATAATTTGAAGTATGCCAAGATAAAGCCACTATTCAAAAAGGGATCAACTGAAGATATGGGAAATTACTGCCTTATCTCTCTGCTACCAATCTTTGCTAAATTGTTTGAAAAAGTTTGCAGCTTCAGAAATTTCTTACTCAAAATGACATAATTTTTAAAAACCAGTTTGTATTTCAACCAGGAAAAAAGCACTGTAAATGCCATCAATGACTTTACCCAAAAGATATGCTCCACATTAGCTAAAGGCAGAAAGATTACAGGGATTTTCTGTGATTCGACTAAAGCCTTCAATTCAGTGAACCACTCCTTACTTTTACACAAACTACAGATGTATGGAATTCAGGATACTGATCTGAAATTGTTCAACTCCTACCTCACGGATAGAAAACAAAGAGTAATTGTTACTTTAAACTCAATAAATTACTCCTCAGAATGGGAGTTGTTACAAGCCTAAACAAAGTTTTGGTTGTAGTATACATCAGGGAGATGTACATGAGCGGGCCCGAATAGAGGTTCCAGAGGCCAAGATTTGAGGTTGGAAAGAAGTGAATAAATGCTTGGACCATCATTGCAGGAGTTGGGTGACCATGTCTGGGAAAATGTAATTTGGATGCTTCCATAAACTATGAACATGTGCAATATAATTCACAAGCAGTTAGTAGCACCAGATCCACAATGTAGGGACCCCAGCATTAATAAGTAAGCTATTCACCAGACTTATCTGGAAAGCTCCTAATGCTAATTGAACCACAGATAGGAGTATTGGGTATGGCTCCGGAATGGTACGTGTGCTGCGGAACTGTATGCCAGACTCCCATAGTCAAGACAGAACTGTATTAGTGCTTTATTACAATGCCGACAGAAGTGCAAGATGCAAGTCTTGTTGGCTGAAAACTGGAAGCCCTGGGTTAGCGTCCATGATTGCACCTCACGTATGGCCCCCTGCAGCTGCCACTCAGCAACACTAAAAGCAGTGGAGCAAAACGGACACATTTCTTGACAACCAAGGTCACTGGAGCTTACACCTTTCATTTTTTTGTGTGTGGAGATGGTTAAAAGGTGAAGTGTACAAAAAAAAGCAAACATAAGAGAGAATTATGAATAATACAGCCATCACAAAAGAATGCAAAGATAACCTCAGAAGGGCTAGACATTGTATTATCAAGAAAAGTCAAATGTGGATTGAAGTAGATGGCAGATTTTTTTAAAATCAACTTTGAATGCCCTTATTTGCCTTTCCTTTAAGTTGATTTGGGTTTCTGCCAACAGCTGTATCTCTGTAGTCAATAAAAATGGGACACATTTTGTATAACATTTTAATTGCAATTCATCTATACTATTAACTCTTTAAACATTTACTTTTCCCCTTGAAACACGCTGTATATAAAAATAAACAAACATAATTCTTTTTTTTGTGATTAATAAAGTTAATTAGAAATTAGAATAAAGGATAGGCAATGACTCACCTTTAGATAATTTACTAGCTTACAAGCATGCATGCATAAACACACACACACACACACACACACACACACACACACACACACACACACACCAAGACCTCATATGACAAGTTAATATTAAGAAAGCACGCAAAGCTGAAAGATATAAGGAATATATGGAAGGGCTATACAGGATAAATGAACTTGAAGGCAAAATTATAAGAAGGCAGAGGAAGTAAATGAGGATGATATGATATGTATGCGAGTCTGAGGGGGGGGGGGATAGGCAGGGAGAGAAGGAGGGCGATGGGGAGGGGGGGAAGAGGGGGGAAGGGAGGGACAGGGGTCAGAGGTTAAAGTGAAAAAAGGCCCATGAAGTACACTGGTTATATCAGAATCATTGCAAAATTATTTCACCTGATGTGTAAAATATTTAGGACAAACAAAATCCCTGTACAAAGGATTGTGTGTGAGGGAAGGGTGATTGGAAGGGGAGACCAAGCCTTGAATATGTTAAGTAGTTTCAAATCTGTGTATATTGTAGTCATGAGTCAGAGATATTGAGGGTTACAAAAGATGTCAAGTGTGAATAGGCATTATTAAGCATAGTCTACAGGTCTGAGTGTACAAATATTAATCTAACAGTGAATGTGGAGAAAGGTTAAGTAACAAAAAACAGAATGCACAAGGTAGATTATGTCTGCATTTGGTGACTTATTGTTATTACTATTGATGAAGATTTTACCTTAACAGTAACAGTATGGTAATCATCAACAATTGTGCGAAATCTTTCATTTTGATGTGTTAGTGGGCTAGAGCTCAAGTCAGCACTAATTTTTTGTTCTGATTTACTAAGAGCTCCTGCAATTTCCAAATATTTTTTCATTTCTTTCTGCAATCTTCTTGTGATTTCTTCCAAACTGTAATTAAATGAAGAATATTACACTCTCATACGAGAATCTAACTACAAAAAGTTATATATATAGAGGAAAAATTCCTAAGAGGAAAAATATATGTAAAAAATAGATGAAGTCCACTTACCAGGCGAAGGAGCACAGGCAGTGATAGCAACAAATAAACACACAGACACACACACAAACAAACTCAAGCTTTTGCAGCCTAGCTGCTTCGTTAGGCAGAAGGGAAGGAGAGGGAAAAGGAAATGATGAGGGTTTTAAGGGAGTGGGTAAGGAGTCATTCCAATCCCGGGACAGGAAAGACTTACCTTGGGGGTAAAAAGGAGGGTAAACAAATACACACACACACACACACACACACACACACACACACATTTACACAGACACAAGTACACTTAGGCAGACATACTGTAGAACTGTGGAAAGCAAAGAAGTTAGAACTTAGACAGAGATGCCACTTGAGGCAGAGGCTCTGTCCAGAGAACCGAGGCAAAGATGTTAAGATGGTGGGTGGGAATTCGAATTTAGCGGAGGTTGAGACCAGGTGGGCAACGGGAAGAGAGAATACGCTGAAGGGCTAGTTCCCATCTCCGGAGTTCTGAAGGATTGGTGTCGGTGGGAAGTATCCAGATAACCCAGACGGTGTAACACTGTGCCAAGATGTGCTGGTCGTGCCCCAAGGCGTGTTTAGCCACAGGGTGATCCTCATTACCACCAAACACTGTCTGCCTGTGACCATTCATGCGAATGGACAGTTTGTTGCTTGTCACATTCCCACATAGAACGCTTCACAGTGCAGGCATGTCAGTTGGTAAATCAAGTGGGTGTATTTGTGTGTATTTGTTTACCCTCCTTCCCCCCCCCCCCCCCCCGCCCCAAGGTAAGTCTTTCCTGTCCCGGGATTGGAATGACTCCTCACCTACTCCCTTAAAACCCTCATCATTTCCTTTTCCCTCTCCTTCCCTTCTGCCTGACGAAGCAGCTAGGCTGCGAAAGCTTGCATTTGTGTGTGTGTGTGTGTGTGTGTGTGTGTGTGTGTGTGTGTGTGTGTGTGTGTGTTTATTTGTTACTATCACTGCCTGTGCTCCTTTGCCTGGTAAGTGGACTTCATCCATTTTTTACGTATATATTAAGACGAAAAATTCATAGCAGGAGAAATTAAATATAAAAAATAGACGAAGATTACTCACCAGGCGAAGGAGCACAGGTGTGACAGCATCACAAATAAATAAATGAATACACACACACACACACACACACACACACACACACACACACACACACACACAATCGCAAGCTTTCGCAACCCAGTTGCTTCTTCAGGCAGAAGGAAGGAGAGGATAAAGGAAATGATGAGGGTTTTAGGGAAGGGGGGTAAGGAGCCATTCCAATCCCAGGAGAGGAAAGACTTACCTTGGGGGGAAAATGGAGGGTAAACAAATGCACACACACCCACACATTCACACAGACACAAGTACACCTAGGCAGACATACTGTAGAAAGCAAAGAAGTTAAGAAGTTATACAGAGATGCCACTTGAGGCAGAGGCTCTGTACAGAGAACCAAGGCAAAGATGTTAAGATGGTGGGTGGGAATTCGAATTTAGCGGAGGTTGAGACCAGGTGGGCAACGGGAAGAGAGAAAATGCTGAAGGGCTAGTTCCCATCTCCGGAGTTCTGAAGGATTGGTGTCAGTGGGAAGTATCCAGATAACCCGGACGGTGTAGCACTGCGCCAAGATGTGCTGGCCGTGCACCAAGGCGTGTTTAGCCACAGGGTGATCCTCGTTACCAACAAACACTGTCTGCCTGTGTCCATTCATGCGAATGGACAGTTTGTTGCTGGTCATTCCCACATAGAACGCTTCACAGTGCAGGCATGTCAGTTGGTAGATCACATGGGTACTATCGCAAGTGGCTCTGCCTTTGATCGTGTACACCTTCCGGGTTACGGGACTGGAGTAAGTGGTGGTGGAAGGGTGCATAGGGCAGGTTTTACAATGGGGGTGGTTACAAGGGTAGGAGCCAGAAGGTCTTCCTGACCGCCACTGCAGAATTTCTTTTGCACCAAGCCAAACAGTCATAACGTTATTCTGTGGGGACACCTGCTGACAACACTTCGAAATCTGCAAGATCTAGAACCATAGGTTCTAGTAATCCAGTTATGGGGAGATCCTAGGGGGACGCGAGGGTTCCCACCTCATCTACAGAGGCAGAAGATGAAATAGAGCGTTGCTTTAGACCCACTGAAAAATCTTTTTTCTTTACCTTCTTCTTCTTTCCCTCTTGCTAGCCCTTTGGTGTTTAGAGTTGCGAGAGCATCTCAGGAGTGGCCTCTGGCTCTGAAGAAGAGCCAAAAGCCCTTCGACCAGCAGTTTGCAGATGAGAGTGTCCCGAGGTACCCCTTCCATGTGGAAGGTGCCGGAGGAAGCTGTTGCTTTTCCGGCTGGGGGTTAGGGACTGGTGTCCCCAATGGTTGGGGGGAAGTTGCCCTCACAACAGGTGTTTGAGCAGTGGATAGAGGAATGCCCCCACCCAACAAGGGGGCATTGGAAGATTTATGACTCCTAAGGCCCACAGGAGGATAGGCGATAATTTTATGGTATTCATACCCGAATAGCACGCGGACAATGCAACAGCAGCAAAAGAGTTGTTCATACGTACCGAGTGAAGCCACTCGTACTTCCTTCTTGCCTCAGCGTATGTAAGTCAGTCCAGGGTCTTTATTTCCATGATTTTTTGTTCCCCTTGTAATATTATACAGTCCGGTGAGCAAAGCTGATGTAGCTGCTGACAGGAGGTGGGGTGCACGGAACATCCAGATGAAATGGCCGCCCAAATTCCCTGCACGTGGGACTGGAAGTACACTGCAAGGACATATGCCCAAACTTCCATGAAGCATCACATAGGGGACAGGATGTACAGTTTGACATCGTACAGGTAGATCACTACCGTGACCTTCTCAGGCAGTGTATCACCTTCAAAGGCCAGAATAAATGCACTGGTGGCAATGCTGTGATCTTTTTATCCCCTATAAAAACACCTGACAAAGTGAACACCTCTGCATTCCAGGTTTGTATGCAACTCTTCATCAGACTGTGACAACAAATCCCAGTGGTAAATAAGACCCTGGACCATATTGAGCATCTTGTGGGGCATGACACTGATGGGAATATCACCTAGCTTGTCGCAGGCTAATATGCCTTTGACTGAGTTGTGGATGCTGTTTGTATCAAAACAGCTCCACTTTTCATTTTTGAAAAAGACACCATCTCACCATACTTGCCTTCGAGGTGGTCAACGAAGAACTGTGGGTTGGTAGACAAGAAAAAATCGCCATCAGTATGGGCGCAAACAACGTATTGCAGCGAGTATGGTTTGGAATGCTTGAAGGCCCTGCATTCCTCCCATTGCATAGCCAGGAAAAGGAACGACTTAGGGTCGTATGCTGTGGCATCAAAATCTGACTTTCCATGCTTAGATACAGCGGTTTTGCGTCTGCCAGTGCTGTTAATTGCTCATTTCATTTTTGTCCCACGAACAGCTAGGGAACTACATGTCCACCCAGGCACAGCCCCGCTTGCCTGGGTAAACCTTATACAACTGAGGTATGGCAGGTTCCCCAGAGGTTGCTCGCTAATACCTGTTCAACCTCAACAGCCATGCATCTCCTCAATATGTACCACACCATGAGATTGAGGTTTTCTTCATAGAGGTTTGTACCATCCTCGCGACCTGGACGATTAAGCCAAGATCCCTGGGCTCTGAAGTGTACAACATTCCACCGTCACGCCAAACGATGGTCATTGAAACATGCACAGAGCTTACAGTGTGGCGGACTATTGGCGTGACACAGTCAACAGCTCTGGACCCCAGGTTCACCAAACCCATACTCAGCAAATTAATGCGGAGCCCCTGAGGGGACCTTGAGTTGCTTTCTCATGAATTTTCATTCTTGTTTACCAAAAGCTTAGGTTGTGCTACTGCCTTTACCAGACATCTTATTATGAAACCTACAGCACACCCTACATTTTCTCGCACTCGCAAAAGGTGCTGGTGGTTCTATAAGATCAAGTCAAAGCCAAACTCTACCACCTACAGGCTTTACATGTAAGCAAACCTATTTCCTCTAGTGAATGGGTCACCCCCTCGAGATTGTAAAAAAAAAAAAAAAACCTAGGTTCCTTATGTTTATGTGGCGACTTTAAATTTACTGTGAATGCTCAATCTGTTATTGATTCTTATCCTCTGACACATACAGAATAATTGCTTGCCTTAGCTGCTGGGTCCCACTTTTTTAAAAGTAGATTTGGCTGAAGCTTATTTACAACTTCCACTGGACAACGACTCTAAATGCTTGTTAGTTGTGAATACTCCCTTTGGTCTTTACCAGACTGCCATTCGGTGTAGCTATTGCCCCAGCTATATTTCAGGAGTGTTTGGATCGACTTATGCATCCTGTTCCTGGATGTGTTAGCTATTTGGATGATATGGTAGCCACAGGATCCTCCCCCGCTGACCATTTACAGAAGCTGACTTACCTTTTTTCCACTCTCCAGGTGGCAGGTCTTCAGTGTAATTTGGCCAAGTCAGGCTTCTTTCAATCATAGATTCTGTATCTTGGGCTTGAGATTTTTTCTACTTGTATAACCATAGATTTCAGGCCAGGGCTGCTATAGTCACACAGCAGCTCCATCGTCTTTTGCCTAAAGACGTGCCTTTTGTCTAGTCCGTGGATGGTGAACATGCCCTTTGTACTCTAAAACAGCAACTTGGGTCGATCCCATTCTTACTGCTTATTCTCCACGCCAACAACTTGTGCTTGCTACTGACACCTCTCCTTATGGGGTGGGAGTGGTGCTTGTAAATAAGCCTTTAGTATCTCTTTTCCACCCTACTGCCTCCTTATTGGAAAGAGCAGCTCATTGGCTATAGCACTGGGCTCCGATTATTTCCCGGTACAATTATGAGATTAATTTCCACCCTACAGCCCCACATGCTAATGCAGAAGACCTATCCCATCTTCCTATTGAACCTGATCCTATGCTTTTATCTTGATTCTGAAGCTCAGACCACGGTGGATAGTTTTCTCCTTACTTAATCTCTATTGTTGGCCTCCGTTGCATCTGACCCTGTCCTTGACAAGTTTTGCACTTTGTTCACGAAAGTTGACCTGACATTCCTTTGTGTCGGATGTCCAACTCTCAGTGGAACTACTATTGTTTTTGGTTATGTCTGTCTTGAGTATGAGGTGGTAATACTTTTGGCTAGGGAAAGTCAGTCGCCATTCGTGGATATCCTGGTGGCTCTCCATGTACGAGTGTTACCAATGCTGCATCACGGGCATTAGAAACATTCTGCATGAAAGCTCTTGCTCATAGGCATGTTTTTGGCCTGGAATGGATAGTGGCCTCATGGCCTGCACACAGTGTGCAGCCCTACCTGCTTCTCTTTCTCCCTGGTCTCAACCTCAACAGCCTTGGGAACGTATTCATGTTGATTAAGTAGGCCCTTTCATAAAGTCTTATTGTTTTTTGTTGTGGTCGCACATTTTTTCTTGTCTTTTTGGTGCCCTACCATGTCTATGGCCATCACTATGTACTTGGTATGCACCTTTAAAGTTCAGATGCATAAGTATGTTCTCTCCTCCTTTGTTGATGATGCGGTACCTATCCTACTACCGTTTCACGCTGATGGGTGATTGCAGTCCCACCAATATAAATTTATTAAAATGTCTTTTGCTCATTGTTAGTAAATGGTTACCACTGCCACACTTTATCAGCCACAACATGATGACCACCTACCTACTATCAGTAACTTGGACAGCCAATGGCAGCATCACATGATGAGGAATATCTGCTAATGAGACACTTGTACAGTGCACGTATATCAGTGACTGGGCTATCCATATGTTTTGTAAACACTTCACTGTCTCATCTGGTTACTATGCCAAGCTGAACTCATCACTTTTCAAGGCACACTAAATTGAGTTGTAACTCGGGCAAAAGCTCGCGAAGCAGTGAGTCAGGACCAGCTGCTCAGGTACAGATGGCAGGCAACTATAGAGGACACACTGGTATACACAGCATGCATGGCTCATCTCATTGCAACCATGTTGCTGCCCAACGACATGTGTGGACGTATTCTCCCACGATGCTGCGGCCGCTGGCAGGATCGCTTGGGTGACTGTACCACTATCCCGCACCTCATGTTAACATGGGTGCATTACTGCAATGTGTAGAATGGAGAAGGCATGCAATATGAGGTTCACTGAAATCAGATTGTATTGCCCCGATGGCTTAGCACTAGCATTTCGGAAACACTACGATTTGTTAGGTGTTCTAAGAGTGCTGTGGTGACTCAACGCGTGGTGAAAACAAGGTGAAACCACACCTAAACTTCAAGAGGTTGGATGGCCAACATCATTACAGATGTCTGACATCGCAGGCTACGAAGTTTGGTAAGACAGGGCAGGTGGTAAACTGTGGCAGAACTAATGTCAGACATTAATGTTGCATTGAGTACAATCAGCTCTCAACACACAATGCACTGAACACTCCTAATGATAAGCTGACAAAGCCAACAAGACATGCATATACCAATGTTGACACCACATCACCTACTATGACTGAAAATAGGCACTTAATCACTGTCACTGGCCTTTGATGCAGTGGCTGAATGTTGTGTGGTCCAACAAAACCTGATACCTACTTCATCAAACTGATGGGAGGGTGTGAATCCTTTGCCTTCTGGGGAAAACCTGTACTGTTGAGCAAAGACACAAGCTAGCAGCGATTCACAAGGGAATGGTCCACTCCAACAAGTTGACACTTGCATTAAATTTATTTATTCATTTTTATAGGAAGAAAACTACAGAAGTACTGCACTAACAAAATTTTAGTTGCTAAGACACAATTCAAGTATTAGAAGGAAAAAAAGTTGAAAATTGCCACATTTGTAGCCCGCCAGGCAGTAGTAGAAACTTATACCCCTACAGGCGTCGTAGCAACTGTGCATGTGCTGCTGGCAGACACACAAACATGGTCAACGGTACATGTAAACAGAAAACATGAAAACTAAAGAAATTATGTGGTAATTGTTTGTTAATTAATTCTCTGATCCTAACATACACAGTTACTGTTCTCTCAGATATTATCAGATGCTTTTTACAGTGTTGGTAAGTAAAACTGAATTAATCTTTCATGTGTTTTCATAATACATGCCTGTTACTTCTCCTTTCTTTTCCATCCAGTTTCACAGAATGTGGAATCCCATTAACATCCTCAATTTTGAAAATATGAAGAAGGTGGTTTCCAGCTGAAATCACTTGCTTCTCCTGAGGACCTCTATATGTGTCACTTCTTAGTTGATTTATTTCACAATCAATTCAATGATTTCCATAAAAATTGTGGCAATGAATTTTTGGTTAAATGCGGAAGGGCATAAGAAAACACTTAAAGTAAGCAGTGTGCATAGTCTGTTATTTGACATCCATTTGAGTGATATCAACGTTTCCTTAAAAACTATAGCAGTGAATTTTTTGTTCAATTCAGGAGGTAAAAAAACACAAAGTTAAGCAGTGTGCAAATCCAGTTTCATTTAATAAAATTTGAACTTCGGCTGCATAAAGGGAAGAAAGAATTACAAGTAGTAAGAAATATGAGCCAAACTGAAACTCAAAAATACCTGGAAAAAAAACTGTTCGAAAGATTTAGAACAGCTCATGAGAGGCAATGCACAGTTACCGATGGAGATCTACAAGACTAGGCCCTCCAAATTGCATCACTCATGAACATTGCTGATTTTGAGGCTTCCTCAGCATGGCTATGCAGTTTTCAGAAATCTTATAGAATATAGAATTACAATGTTTAATTCAAGTAAACATGTAGAGTAGAAGCCATTGATGACAAGGATGACAAAGATGAAACTTGCTATTATCCCTGGAACTGCTGTTTATAATGCTGGCCAATTAAGTTTTGTGAAAGAACTATATGCACACTGCACTTTATCAATTTGAGTGTAAAGAAAATAGTGTCTGTTGCCCAGTCAGTGAATGCTATGGCACATTCGTAAACATTAATGTCAGTAATAAGTATGAATGGATTACTGTTTACACATCTGAATATCTGTCTTCAAGAACCTTGAGGCAAATTAGACATAAAAATTAAAAAATGGACTGTTTAATTTCAAAAACTCTTGTATTTAACATATCAAAATGTGAAAGAATAATTTTCCAAAAAAGATACATTGGCTGCCCAGTACTTACCTATGTGATGTATTGCCAATAGTGACACAAATGAAGAAAAAAGAAAAAGGACAAGCTTTCGGAACACAGTTCCTTCTTCAGGTGGGAGAGAAAGGAAGAAAAAAGGATGCTTAAACACCATCCTCATGACCTAGGTTGTGAATTTCCTTCCCCTTCCATTCCCATCCTTTTTTCTTCCCTTCTCTCCAGTCCAATAAAAACAGTAATTACCACATGTCCCAAAACATTAGTTTTTCCTTTGTGTGGTCTGTCTGGAGCAAGAAAAATGTTTTTGTCATTAAATAGACACTTGACATTTTTGTGACGACTTCAGAGAATAAATAAGAAACTATTTCACTGGTAGTCAAATTTACAATATTGAAAAAATTATCATAACTCATAAGCATTGGTCTAAAGGAATCGTTATAAAATGAATTATTTGCAAGAAATATGTCATTTCAACAAGTCTTGATTGATAGAAGTCATCTATAATGTGAGATCAATCACTGCCATGATTTTATTTTCTCTGCTATCTGTTTTTATAAGTTTTACATCTGTTACAATTGTACTGTTGACATGAAGTTATTCAGAACATTAATTAAATTATACATTTTCGGTATAGTTTTAAGCCTTGGTTTCACCACAACGAACACAAGCTAAGAAGCACAAGCAAAAGAGAATTCCGTCTGGTGTACACAGTAGGTCTAGTGTAGGTCTTTCAATTGGAGCCCCTTACCTTACCTTACCCAGTTACCTAAATGGAGAATGGAGACCTACAGTTTAATGTGAAATCTGAATCGTGTGTCATTCATAGTCCCTCCTCACATCATTACAATGTGAACGGTACGTTAAAAATGATAATACAGATTTGTGGTCTGAGTGGGATACAATCCAGTGACCTCTGGGTTATGAGGTGTAAGTTTTGCCATAGACCACTACGGCTCAATGTTGATGGTCAGTAAGTAGTGTTCTGTTTATAAATTTCCCCTAAATGGTAATGAGAAGCCACAAAGAAGCAAAATTTTGGACCAGTGTTAATAAAATCTGAAGACACAATTCAGTGTAAGACACTTAAAATTGCTCCCTGCACCATTTTACACACTATGTCAGAAACGGAGTGCTCACCTTAAAAAATAATTCTAATTCAACAGCAAAGTTTTGCATTGTGGTTCTAACGAGTTGGCTTTGTACCCTGTATGCAGATTATTAGTTCCAAAAATTAATAACACAACATTCATATGCAATGTTAATTATATCATGATGTAATAATGGAAAGTCCAGGTTGGAATAAATAATATAGTGAGGACAGATTACTACTCACCGCAAAGACGTGGCGACGAGCTGCGACAGGCACATACAAAAGACACACACATACAACACATTCAGCTATCGGCCATGGCCTTCTTCAGAAATAGAGCACTCACGCAATCACACAGGCACACAACACAGTCATACAACCATCACCTCCGACTGCCACACTTCGAATCACGCTCTGCAGCGAATCGGGGACGGGAGGGGAGGGGAGGGGGAGGGGCTAGAAAGGTTACGTCACGGTGGTGGGGATGTGTTAGATGGGAATAACGAGATGCAGCTTAGGAATGGAGTGGGGAGGCGGGTGAGGGGAGAAAATAAAATAAAATAAAGTAAAGTAAAATAGAGTAAAATAATTCATGTACAC
>CM048746.1:566605939-566670939 GCA_026315105.1 Locusta migratoria
TTTGCGGTGAGTAGTAATCTGTCCTCACTATATTATTTATATCATGATGTCTTCTTTTCCCTCTAGTGTAAATGCTACTACCCAAATAAAAACTAAAGGATGTGATTTTTTTGCAAAATGTGAAAGCTCATTCACTAGTGTTTGCTCCCATTGTCCCTACTGTTAACCAGGCATTAGAGGTTTATAAGTGGTGTCTGAGCATATCAGATGATTTCCCTACATGGTGCTGGGAGAGTGCCACAGTTGCTTCTTACTTCTCATTCACCGAATTGCATGCTAGGTGGGCAGGGCTGTACAAATGTCTGTTGTAACCAGTTCTTTACACAGCTCAGATGAGTAACTTCAATATTATTATTATTATTATTATTATTATTATTATTCACGGAATGTATGACATTAACTGTGAATGGGGAAAGTTGAAAATGTGTACCCAGCCAGAATCCAAACCTGGGACTCCTGCTTTGCAGTTATGCTGACCCCTACACCACTGGGGACACAGCGATCACCAAACCAACAATGGATTACTTAAGCACGCCATCCGTCTGATACAAATTCCCAAATCTACCCCGCCCACTATTACTCAAACTCTTAGTTATTTAAACTGATTCCCATAAGAGTAAGGGCATAGGAGTGTCCCTGCACTGAAGAAAGGATCATTGCCCATCATCAGAAAATTATATAAGGCATACTCCACACCAATTCAGTCAGACTAGGAAGAAATCTTACCTTCATAGTCTCTGATATTATTGAATTTACCATATGTTAAATTCAGGACTAAGTAAGAGACATGTATTTTTTTTGTTTCCTCCAAAAAAATTCCTTCCTCGAGATACAGGCCTCCAAAAATGACACTGCAAGCATGATTTTGAGTTTGCGAATTTTGTGGAAAATTTTAAAATGCTGTATGTCTGGAACAATTCTAGATATTGTGTTTGGTTTTTTAATATATTTTTTAATTTATTTTTTTTATTTTATTTTATTTATTTTTTTTTTTATTTTTATTTTTTTTTATTATTATTTGAAGGATAATGGCTTTATGATTATAGTTGTATGCTTAGTTTGGACGTATCTGGCCAAGTTATTTTATTATAGCCTTTTTAATTATTTTTTTTAATTTAAGAAAAAAAGTTTTATCCAAAAATGCCAATTTAAAAAAAAAAGAAAAGGAGAGTTTCCACTTTTGATTTGGACAGGTTTCATAAACAATTTAAATTTTTGCCATATGTTAAGCTTGTTTCTGTTACCAAATTATCGCATACCAGGCTCGTAAAAATAAAAATCTAGACTTATGTAACAGAATTTTACTTTTGAAATATCAGTAAGAGACACATCTTTTAAATATTTAAATGACTACAAAATGTGAAAGATCAAAGGACTCAGAAGTTTATACAACTTATGCGCACTCTGCTGTGTACCGCAATTAAGAAGTGAATGAACAAAACACAAAAAAAAATGTGTTCCACTGTCAGTATCTACCTTTGATATATATAGAGTAATGCCTTCCTGTTGAGCCAATGGATGTGTAAGATTTCACAACTCTTGTAAAATCCTTGGCATTCTGAACTGCAGCTGTATTTGGTCTGGCAGGATTGTCTTTTGTAACATGGTGCTTCAACTGGCCACCTACACTATCACGAGGCCTCTTCCCATAGCCAGTAGCACTGTACACCCACTCAGCTACCACAAGGGACTTACTCAATTCAAACAGCTGGATACAATTTTTAAAATGACTAGAAGCACCATCGGAAATTATTATTATCTTTTCTGCCCGTTTGCAGTTGAAGAATTTTGTGCACTGCTAGCAAAGCATGTGCTGAGTCATGTCCTGTGTCATCACTTACAACTGAAACACACTTGTGGTCTTGTTTTGAAAATATATAATCCTGTAAAAATTGAAACCTGATCATTACTACATTTATAGCCTTGTACTTCTTGTGGGGCAATTACAGACCAGTTCTAAGGAAAATCACAGTGTAGCACTAAACATAATACTTCAGCCTGTAAGTACCATTTCACTTCTGCAATATGTTTTTGTTGCAATTTCTCCAAATGGTGATGTGTTACTACTTTAACTGTCCATTTGCCAAGTTCATCAATGAAATTCTTAACGGCAACACTTTTCTTAATTGGTTTGTTTTCCTCCCATGTCACATATGTAGTTACTGCAGAGTTATCTGCTATGTCATCCAGTTCATTTATATCACAGTGCATAAAATTTTGATCTTCCACTGTAAAGTTATATAGTTGTTCTTGTAAATGGCAAATGTTTCTTTAATACTGTGAGTCATACACCTCTTTACTTTCAAAACGTTTTCTCCTTCAACTGTTACAGATATAGTGTCTGTTTTGTTGATAATCTGGATAGAACAGCCCCATCTATCTTCTAGATGAAATGACTGTGGAATTTGAATATGTGTTGTTTCTACAGGGTTACCAGAATGGGGATCACTTCCAATGACACCTTCTAAAGACCTAACATTTCTTGATTTGTCTAACATACATTTTGGTGCTGATAGAATGAAGTTCAAAATGTTTTCTTTGAAAATGTGTCTGGAATAATAGTTAAAACATGCACCTTTTCACTGTAGAATGCACAATATTCAACAGCTGGATTGCTATTTGTGAAAAATTCCTGGCAATATGTGCAATAGCCCTATGGTTCACTTTCTTCTGAATTTATACAATGAAAAGAGTTGTAAGTTTTGCTTTGGTGTATAGGAAAGTACTCATAGTCTTTGCTGGAGATACCACTTTGCCACGAAGAAAAATAATCCTATTCCTAATGATCCAGCTCCCCAAGACATCATTCAAATTGAACCCTGCCTGGAACAGTTCCGTCCTCTGTGACAGCGAGACCCACCTGCTCTTCCTCAAAATCACCCTCTTCAAACATTCCAGCCTTCCTTCCAACCTTGCCTCTCAGTCTTTCCTTAGAAACCTTAATCCTACTCCCCACATTACTGCAGCAGAATCCCGAGCTATCCGTGATCTGAAGGCTGACCATTCCATCATCATTCTCCCAGCCGACAAGGGATCCATGACCGTGGTACTCGATCGGCAGAAGTATGTGGCTGAGGGATTGCGTCAGCTTTCAGATAGTACCACATATAAAGTCTTTCAAGGCAATCCCATTCCTAATGTCCAGGTAGAGCTTCAAGGAATCCTCAAAACCTTAGGCCTCCTACAAAACCTTTCACCTAACTCCATTAACCTCATGACCCCACCAACACCCCACATCCCCACCTTCTACCTACTTCCCAAGATTCACAAACCCAATCATCCCGGCCGCCCCATTGTAGCCGGTTACCAAGCCCCTACAGAACGAATCTCAGCCAACATAGACCAACACCTTCAACCCATCATGTGCAGTCTCCCATGCTTCATCAAAGACACCAACCACTTCCTCGATCGCCTGAAATCCTTACCCAGCCTGAGAAATCCAGAAACCATCCTTGTAACCATTGATGCCACTTCCTTGTACACAAATATTCTACATACCCGGGGCCTCGCTGTGATGGAGTATTTTCTTTCACACCGACCACCCATTTCCCAACAAAAAACCTCATTCATTAATTCATCCAGATCATGAAGATGTCATCAATGAACCTGTACCAAACTTTGGGTTGACAGGCTTGGGTATCCAAGAGAGTGGGTTTCTGTGCAATAAATCCAATAAACCCAGTCTCTCTCACCTATTCAATCTTCCACTTCCAGCTCCACTCCCCCCCCCCCCAAACCTGAACCACAACATCCCAATTCAGTAGTTAACCTCTCCTCTAAACCTCTCTCCCAATCTGAAACCTCCGTGCTATCCAAAGGCCTCACCTTTAGTCCCACTCTCAAATTCAACCAAACAGCCCTTGTCAAAGACTTACTATCCTATACCCGTAGCCTTGACTGGAGATATCACTTTGCCATGAAGAAAAATAATCCTACTCCTGATGATCCAGTTCCCCAAGACATAATTCAAATTGAACCCTGCCTAGAACAGTTCCGCCCTCCATCACAGCGAGACCCACCTGCTCTTCCTCAAAATCACCCCCTTCAAACCTTCCAGGAATTCCTTACTTCCAACCTTGCCTCTCAGTCCTTTCTGAAAAACCTTAATCCTACTCCCAACATTACCACAGATGAAACCCGAGCTATCCGTGATCTGAAGGCTGACCATTCCATCATCATTCTCCCCGCCGACAAGGGATCCACGACTGTGGTACTTGATCGGCGGGAGTATGTGGCTGAGGGACTGCATCAGCTTTCAGACAACACTACCTACAAAGTTTGTCAAGATGACCCCATTCCTGATGTCCAGGCAGAGCTTCAGGGAATTCTCAGATCCTTAGGCCCCCTACAACACCTTTCACCTGAGTCCATCAAACTCATGACCCCCTGACACCCCGCACCCCTACCTTCTACCTACTTCCTAAGATTCACAAACCTAATCATCCAGGCTGTCCGATTGTGGCTGGTGACCAAGGCCCCACAGAACAAATCTCTGCCAACATAGATCAACACCTTCAACCCATCATGTGCAGTCTCCCATCCTTCATCAAAGACACCAATCACTTCCTCAATCGCCTGAAATCCTTACCCAGCCTGAGACATCCAGAAACCATCCTTGTAACCATTGATGCCACTTCCTTGTACACAAATATCCTACATACCCGGGGCCTCGCTGTGATGGAGTATTTTCTTTCACACCGACCACCCATTTCCCAACATACAACCTCATTCATTAATACCCCAGGCAGCTTCATCCTAACCCACAACTTCTTCAGTTCTGAGGGCCAGACATACCATCAACTAAAAGGAACAGCCATGGGAACCAGGATGGCCCCCTTGTACGCAAAATTATTCATGGGATGCTTGGAGGAAGCCTTCCTGGATACCCAAGCCTGTCAACCCAAAGTTTGGTACAGATTCATTGATGACATCTTCATGATGTGAACTCACAGAGAAGAAGAACTCCAGAATTTCCTCTTCAACCTTAACTCCTTTGGCCCCATCAAATTCACCTGGTCCTATTCCAAATCCCATGCCACTTTCCTCGATGTTGACCTTCATCTGTCCAACGGCCAACTTCACACATCCGTCCACATCAAACCAACCAACAAACAACAGTACCTCCAATACGACAGCTGCCACCCATTCCACAACAATCATTCCATTTCCTACAGCTTAGGTCTTCATGGCAAACGAGTCTGCTCCAGTCCCGAATCTCTGAACCAGTACACCAATAACCTAATAACAGCTTTCACATCCCGCAGCTATTCTCTTGATCTGGTACAGAAGCAAATTGCCAGAGCCACTTCCTCATCCCCCCAAATTCAGAACCTTCAACAGAAAAATCCCAGAAGTGCCCCTCTTGTCACCGGATACTTTCTAGGACTGGAGCGGACTCTGAATGTGGCCCTCCAGCAGGGATAAGACTTCCTTAAATTCTGCCCCAAAATGAGATCCATCCTTCATGACATCCTTCCCACACCACCGAGAGTGTCTTTCCCCCACCCACCTAACCTCCGCAACCTCCTAGTCCATCCCTATGAAATCCCCAAACCACCTTCCCTACCTTCTGGCTCCTACCCTTGTAACCACCCCCATTGTAAAATCTGCCCTATGCACTCTTCCACCACCACTTACTCCAGTCCCGTAACCCGTAAGGTGTACACGATCAAGGGCAGAGCCACTTGCAATAGCGGCCATGGTGATTTACCAACTGACATGCCTGCACTGTGAAGTGTTCTATGTGGGAATGAGCAGCAACAAACTGTCCAGCCACATGAACGGTCACTGGCAGACAGTGTTTGTTGGTAATGAGGATCACCCTATGGCTAAGCATACCTTGGTGCACGCCTAGCACATCTTCGCGTAGTGTTACACCGTTCGGGTTATCTGGATACTTTCCACCGGCACCAGTCTTTCAGAGCTCCGGAGATGGGAACTTAACCTTCAGCATATTCTTTCTTCCCGTTGCCCACCTGGTCTCAACCTCCGCTAAATTCAAATTCCTGCCCACCATCTTGAACATCTTTGCCTCGATTCTCTGGACAGAACCAATGCCTCAAGTGGTATCTCTGTCCAACTACTTTGCTTTCTACAGTATGTCTGCCTAGGTGTGTTTGCGTTTGTGTATATGTGTGTGTGTTTGTTTACCTATCCTTTTTCCCCAAAAGTAAGTCTTTCCTCTCCCAGCATTGGAATGACTCCTCACCCACTCCTTTTAAACCCACATCCTTTCTTTTTCCCTCTCCTTCCCTGCTCTTTGCCTGAGGAAGCAACGAATGTGTGTATGTGTGTGGCGTTGTAAGGGGGGGGGGGGGCATCTGGGGCAATGATCCTTTGTTCAGTGTGGGGGCACTCCTAGGTCCTTACTCTTATGGAAATCAGATTAAATAACTACAAGTTTGAATAATTGTGGGCAGGGTAGATTTAGGAATTTGTATCTGGTGTACTTGAGTAATCCATTGCAGGTGTGGTGATTGCTGTTTTCCCAGTGGTGTAGGAGGTCAGTGCAACTGCCTAGAAAGCAGGAGACCCGGGTTTGAATTCCAGCTGGGTACACATTTTCAACTTTAACCATTTGCAGTTATTGTCAAACATTCCTTGAATATTGTTGCGTTGAAATGGAAGCAGGCTTGACTTCGAAGGCAACTGAACAGCACTTATACTGAAAGCAGGTTTATTATGAACTTAACATACAGGCAGCACTAACTGCCTCTCGGGCAGAGTGCTCTGCTATTTATACACAGACAGAATGTACCAGAAATTAGAAAAACAGTTAACATCAGAAACAAGTAGAATTTACAAGTGAACATAAGAGACCTGTAGAACATTCTGGAATTATTAATTACAAAGAAATCAATTTTTTCCAGTGGATAGGATTGAACCAGCGACCTTCGGCACTGCAGTTGGTGACACTACCCCTGCGCCACGCCGGCAGTCTGTTTATGTGTGGTCTCGCGTCATTGCTCCCTCTCCTGGAAAAACAGCGACCCGCTGTTATGTTCCCTGTGGAGCCAGCTGCAATGCCCTGGATCTTGACCTTGTCGTGGGTCCTCTGTATGGCAGTTCTAGACAATCCTTCCCTTCTCCACAATTATCGACGACAGACGTTCCTGTCGTGGCTTGATCAGTAACATTACAGTCCTTAGATTCCTTAAACAAGAAGCCATTGTACCCTACCTGCTCTTCAGGATCGTAGTAAGGCTTCATGCGCAGGACGTGATCAATGTCTCTTCGTTTTCGTCCTTTCAACGATGGCTCATAATCCTCAACTTCGTATGTGATGTCTGACAGGTGGTGTATGACACGATACGGACCAAAGTATTGCTTCAATAACTTTTCTGACAGTCCACCTTCCATACAATGGTAAAAATCTATACCAGATCTCCTGGGCTGTACACAACAGGTCGGTCCTTGGCGGTATACCACTGATGGTCCTTCTCCTGGGCCTCCAGTGTCCGTATGAGGAGCCAGCTGTCTTGCTTCTTTGGCCCTGGTGATAAGCTGTTTCACATAGTCATCCTGAGCGTCGACCAGTTGGAACGGGGCAGCGTATCCATTGTCGTCTCAGCTTCACAGCCATGGAGCCAGAAAAATGGTGTGAAGCCTGTTGTGCCTTGTCTTGCGGTATTTTAAGTAAATGTCATGACTGGCAGAATTGTATCCCAATCCTTCTCCTCATCATCAACGTAGGTCGACAGCACATCATCTAATGTCTTGTTAAAACGTTCCATGAGACCATTTGTCAGAGGATGGTATGCATTTGTCATTCTGTGGACAATGTCGCACCGTCACATTACCTCTGATACTAGTTTTGACTGGAATACTTTTCCACAATCAGATATTATGACATGTGGTGCTCCATGTTTCAAAATAATGTATTCTAAAAGGAATTTTGCGATCTCGGGAGCTTCTGCGGTCGGCACAGGTTTGGTGACAGCGTAGCATGTGAGGTACTCAATGAAGACACTCACCCCGTTTACATGGGCTCCCAAAACCGGATTTCGTAAACCGATTTCCCAATTCCGCTTTTGGTTGGTCATGTAAACACTCCAAAATCGGTTCTGGAAATCCACTTCTCTAAAGCGGTTTTCCAGTTCCACAATCGATTTTCGTGTCCATGTAAACGCAACCGTTTTTGAAGCGTTCTTGGCTTGTCAGATTGTGTTTTTTTGGTACGAATTTTCGCCACATATGGAAAGAGAGATATTTTCTAATGTGAAATAAAAGTATTAATATTAGAGTGATCATGAATCTGTGTATTTAAGTAAAGAAAAATAGCGATTATGCTGACTAAATCGTGGACTGAATCAGCTGTTTTTCAGCCGCCATCTTAAGTGGATTTGGAAATCCGATTCAGGCTGTGCCATGTAAACACGACAGCCAAAAACGGTTTACGAAAATCGGTTTTCGTCTTCCGGAAGATGTGTTACATGTAAACGTAGTGTATTATCCATTTGTTACCGGTTTTCGCCTTCGGGAAGCTCTCTGAAACATCGATCCCAACTCGGTGGAATGGAGCTGCTGCCGGCGGAATCAGTACGAGAAGCCTTGGAGGTAATTGCGGCACATGCTTCCGTCGCTGGCACTCTTTACAGTGACTCACATAGTGCTTGACAGATTGGTAGAGACCTTTAGTAGTACCTGTGTCTTATACTGTCTACGGTCTTCACAAATCCCAGATGACCAGTTATTGGACCATCATGGAAATATTTGAGAATAGCTGGCTGGAGATGAGCTGGAACAACCAGTAGCCATTTGGGGGCCAATGGATCGTAGTTGCTCTGATACAACGTTCTGTTTATAAGTTGGAACTCTCGATTGGTCGGTTCTTCTTTCTCCTAGGCCTCTATTGTCTTTAATAGTGCTGGATCTTTCCTCTGTTCAGCTGTAACGTCATCTAATTCAGTGCGGGCTGAATTTTCATTCTTGGTGTTGAGTTCCACTAATGGATTCCTGGAAAGGCAGTCGGCATCCTTGTGTTTGCGCCCATTCTTGAGTACCATTGTGACATAGTACTCTTGGAGTCTTAGTGCCCATCTTGCTAGTAGATCTGATGGATTCCACTAGTGCGGAAGTTAGAGCCTCCTTGAGTGCCTGGAAAGCTCTTTCGTCTGTCTCATCTCAGTAAAACTTGGCGTCTCCCTGAGGAAGTTCTTGTAATGGACGTGCCTTGCTACAAAATCCTTTTATGAAAGGTCGGTAGTATGATCACATCCCGAGAAAACTTCTCACATCACGAATGTGCTGAAGAGTTGGAAATTCTGTGACTGCTCTTACTTTATCTGGATCAGGAGGGACACCATCTCCGTTGACTAGGTGCCTCAGGATTTTTATCCCTTTGGCTACGAAGAGGCACTTCTTTGGATTGAGGCAGATCCTACAGCCTGAACACACTTCAACATAGCTGACAGGACTCAGATGTTCTTCAAATGTTTTTGAGAAAATGAAAATGTCATCTAAATAGCAAAGACACATCATCCACTTAAGGTGTTGAAGCAAGTTGTCCATCATGCGCAAGAATGTGGCCGGAGCATTACATAATCCAAATGGCATTACTTTGAATTCATAGAGGCCGTCAGGTGTAACAAAAGCCGTCTTCTCCCTATCAGCTTTGTGAACCTTGATTTGCCAGTAACCTGTCTGCATGTCCATAGTTGAGAAGTATGTAGCTCCTTTCAAGCAGTCTGAGGTGTTGTCAATGCGGGGCAGTGGGTAGACATCTTTCTTTGTGATTTTGTTCAGCCACCGATAGTCGACACAGAATCGCCACGTGCCATCCTTCTTCTTTACAAGGACCACCGGAGACAACCAAGGACTCTCCAAAGGTTCGATAATGTCATCGTGCAACATCTTCTCCACTTCCTTCCAAATTATCCGTCTTTCAGCTGGCGACACACTATACGAACTCTAGCTAATTGGTGGATGATCCCCAGTATTGATACAATGCATTATCGAATACTAGCCTTCTCTCTCAGCAGTAGCGTACGACATGTCCAGGGTGCCCACAGTGGCAACACAGTGATATGTTGTCTTCTGTCCTCTAGATGTATGTTCTTCTGTGGAGAGTCATAGTCGCCGGGGGAGTTGGTGGTGGCCGCATCGACTGGTTCATGGCCGTTTGCAGCTGCAGCGTAAGTCATAGCAGGGCGACGCCATTCTTCATGTCAGGTGCGATTGGCAGGGCAGACAGGAGCTATTGCCTGAAATACTTCTTCCTCAGTGGTGTTGGCTTCCTTGTCACTTACAGGGCTTACATCCATGGCCATGATCTGATGCTCACTTGGTCTAATAAACCCAGCTGCCACAAACTGTTGTAATTCTTCTCTCATAATTTGTCGTATGAGAGAAGCGAAGTCATGCTGGTCTTCCACAATGGCCATAGGGACTACATTCGGGAGTCTGTCATACTTCTTTCGTCCAACCCTCCTTTGTTGCATCTCTTCAATATGCTGGCACCACTTGATGATCTCTTCCTTCGTAGTGACACCTTATCAGAAGAGCTTCGTACATGTCTTCTGCCGTACCCTTCATCAGGTTCGTGATTCTGTCGGCCTCAGTCATATTCGGGTTGACTATGTTACACAGGGCCAGAACATTCTATATCTATGGCTGTGTTGGCTCATTGTGTCGCTGTGCCCAGTTCTTCCGTTGTTCTTCCGCCGGGCAGATTTGTCGCTGGTGGTCTCCAAACGTCTTCTTTAAGTTCCGCCTGGAACGTCTCCCAGTCATTCAGCTTGTCTTCGTTGTTCTCAAACCATTGCTGGACAGTTCCGTCCAGGTAGAAATAAACATTGGCCAAGCACATCCTATGATCACACCTGTTGTACTTGGCTACTCGGTCGAACCCTTTTCGCCATTTGTTGGGATCCTGTCCAGCGTCTCCAGAGAACACCGACGGGTGTCTGATGTGCAGCTGGATTATTGCTGGTTTCGTGTCCATGGTTCTTCTGATGATACAGACGTTTGGAAGGATGTACTCAGTATATCGCTTGTATTTCAGTTCTAGTCCGTGTAAGCGACGGCTTTTACTTGCCTAATCCGAGCCATGGTGATGCAGCTGTTGCACAGGATACTCGGCGCCTCCACCAAATAATGTCGCATTGAAGTGGAAGCAGGCTTGACTTCAAAGGCAACTGAATGCAGCACTTTAACTGAAAGCAGGTTTATTACGAACTTAACATACACGCAGCAATAACTGCCTCTCGGGCAGAGTGCTCTGCTATTTATACACAGACAGAATGTACCAGAAATTAGAAGAATAGTTAACATAAGAAACAAGTAGAATTTACAAGTGAACACAAGAAAGGTGTAGAACATGCTGGAATTGTTAATTACAAAGAAATAAATTTTTGCTGGTGGATGGGATTGAACCGGCAATCTTCTGCACCACAGTCGGTGATGCTATCCCCTGCGCCACGCCGGCAGTCGGTTTATGTGCAATCTCGCGGCTATATGAATACGTAGATAATAACTGCAGGATCTTTCAGACATATCCAAAAGAACAGACGCCATATAAAAAATAGATGAAGTACACTTACCAGGCGAAGGGGCACAGGCAGTGATAGCAACAAATAAACACACACACACACACACACACACACACACAAACGCAAGCTTTCGCAGCCTAGCTGCTTCGTCAGGCAGAAGGGAAGGAGAGGGAAAAGGAAATGATGAGGGTTTTAAGGGAGTGGATAAGGAGTCATTCCAATCCCGGGACAGGAAAGACGGCATCTGTGTAAATGAGTGGGTGTGTATGTATTTGTTTACCCTCCTTCCCCCCCCCCCCCCCCCCAAGGTAAGTCTTTCCTGTCCCGGGATTGGAATGACTCCTTATCCACTCCCTTAAAACCCTCATCATTTCCTTTTCCCTCTCCTTCCCTTCTGCTTGACGAAGCAGCTAGGCTGCGAAAGCTTGCATTTGTGTGTGTGTGTGTGTGTGTGTGTGTGTGTGTGTGTGTGTTATTTGTTGCTATCACTGCCTGGTAAGTGTACTTCATCTATTTTTTACGTATATTTTTCCTGTTAGGAATGTTTCCTCTATAATATTTTAACAACAATGGAAGGTCCAGTAAGGAATGTTAATAATAATATGCAGATAGGGAACAACCCACTGTAAAGATAAACATTGAGCTGCTGACAGACACAAATAAAACCTCTTAGCAGCTAAAATTTTGGCAATGCTTTTCTTTCCATGCTGTTGGGAACATTCATGTGGGATCCAGGGTACAGTGGAGCTCATGCAAGGCACAATGATGACCAAAAAGTATTGAATACTGGTTGCAGACTACATACCCCTTTATGACGATCATGTTTCCCAATGGCAACGACATTTTTTCAACTAGATGAAGCACTATGTCACAAGGTCAGGAGTGTGATGGAGTGGTTTGAGGAACACAGTAGCAATAATATCTAGACATGTTACATATCAAATTTTCTTATTTACTATGAAAATATATACAGTTTGTCAGCATTCATCCAAATTAATTGAGAGTGGGACAGATTATTGTTGTTGTTGTGGTAGTGGTGGTCGTGGTCAGTGTTTCTATAACCCAGATTTCAGCTGACTGAAGCCTGGTTAATCAGGGTTTTACTGTACCAGCTTTTAAGTAGGTGGTTATAATGTTCTGGCTGATCAGTGTGTACCCTTGTCAAAAAGCTTTTCAATAACAATTCATGTGTTTATTAACTATTTATTTAAGAATTAACCACATTTTCTTAATGCGTGCATAATTTTTCCCTGTAAAGTTTTATTAATCTATGCACACAACAATTAGGCCTATACTTTGGGATTTACCAAGGCTACAATTTTTATTTCACAATTAGTAAATTAATCAACATTGACATCTTGGGAATTTTGGTACTTAGAAATTAGTGCCTGAGTCACTCGTTTTCACTTGTATTTGGTTTAAATTACATCTACTACATAACTTCATTAAGGTTCATTCCATGGAAACTCAGGGTGTGATAAGGTGACCATTTCATAATCTGATAATATCTGGCACATGGATATATAGATATCTTAAGGCATATGTCTGCATCGGTAAGTCTCTCCTCTCCCGGGATTGGAATGACTATTCACTCGTCCCCTTAAAAACCACATCCTTTTCTTTTCCCTCTCCTTCCCTGATCTTTTTTCTGAAGAAGCAACCTATGGTTGCAAAAGCTCAGTTCTTTGGGTGTGTGTATGTCCTTATTTATGTGTGTGTCAATGAACCAATGCCTTTTCGCCTGATAAGTCAAACTTTCTTTACTTTTTATAAATATTTTTCCGAATATAGTGTTCAGAAAAATATTTACAGAAAGTAAAGAAAGTTTGACTTACCAGGCAAAAGGAACCAATTTGTTACCACACACACAAAAACAAACACACACACACAAATGAGCTTTCTCTACCTTAGGTTGCTTCTTCAGAAAGAGCAGGGTAGGAGAGGGAAAAGGAAAGGATGAGGGTTTTAAGGGAGTGGGTAAGGAGTCATTGCAATCCCGGGAAAATATGACTTTAATATCCTATGTCCCCAAACCAAAGATGGCACTGATTCTAGTCTCCATGATGCATCACAGTAATGCTGTCAATGATGAAACTGGAAAGCCTGAAATAATACATTATTATAATGCCACAAAAAGGAGGAATAGATGCTTTTGATGAGAAGTGCACAGTACATTCTACAAATAGAAGAAGCAGAAGGTGGCCCCTTACCGTTTTTTACACAATGTTCAATATTTATTCTGTAAATTCGTATGTGGTTTATTCATCATTGACTGTATTAAAAATTTGACAAGGTAGCTCCGGGTTGAACCTCAACTTCAGGAGTGTCATCAATTTGCAGACTCCACGTGATCTTAGATAATATATTGCTAGTTTGGTAAATTACCAAATCCTAAAGTCGTCAGCTGTACAGTCTGGTAAAAGAATAAGGTGTGGGAAGTGTCCAGGAAATAGGGATTTAAAAGTTTACTGTGCTCATTGCAGAAAACCAATATGCATGTATTCTACCAAGTGTGTCTGAAGACTACCTGTAATAGTGTTTGTGATTTGTATAATATATTTTTATAATTATCTTTCGTCCAATTTTTTAATGTTCCTTAAACAGTAAATAAATTGTGTACTCACGTTTTAATTGGAATGTTTAATATTTTATAGTTTTCATTTTTACAGTTTTTTTGCATTTTGTTACAGATATTTTTTTATAAAATAAAAATTTAAATTTATTGTGTTCTATCTGATTTGGTAACCTTTAGATATATGTTGTGTTGTTGTAAAAAAAAATGGTTTTGATTTTAATTGAACATTAACATGGAAAATAGGCATAACCAGGATGTGATTGCAGAATGGACATTCTAATAATGTGTACTCTCAATAAAACAGCAAATGATACTAATACTGTAAAACTTACTTGAGAGGCACCATGGTACATAGGCCTAAACCAAATTAGTAGATATCTTAAGAATCTATATATTCTACAAAATACGAATAAGGGATATCATCTCATGAAGATAGGCAAATGTGGATCAAAACACAGATGGCAATCAGAAATACGTTACATGAAGCTTTCAACAACTTCTGTAGAGTTATCAGAGCAGCACTTCCTAGCTCAAATTTTTGCAGTATGTAAAAACTGTCAATGAAGAAAAAAAAAAAATATATATATATATATATATGTTTACAGATTGCCTCTGACTTGACATGAACCTTGATTCATATAATCAGCAACATCAAGAAATATGCTGTCATTGTAATTCTTAATTGTAGTGTGGAGAAAGAGCTCACCAGCACAGTGAAACTCCAACTCCAGGACCTGATGTGGTCAGTGGTTGTTTCTACACTGTATCTCTGCTGGATTTAGTCCTCCTCTTTGCCATAAATTGCTGTGGGTACCTATACCAAGGAATTGTTCCTAGTGATTGAAAAATAGTCACACTTATCTATAAGGAGCAAACAAATTCAAAGATGACACCTGGGAATAAAACTAAGTCAACTGCTCATTATTTCAGTAGTAATCACCATAAGTGTTGATAATATAACCCACTGTGAGACAAGACGATCAATTCCTCTGTGACGAAATGTAGGCAGTTAGCTACAGTACCTATTACTTTTACCAAGGTATGCACCTCTTCATCCAAAACATACAGACTACCATGAATGTCTTCCTTCAGGACTCCAAAAATATGGAAATCACATGGGGAGAAATGGAGACTGTACGGAGCATGTATAATGACTTCCCAGCCTTAGATAAATGTAAGCCAGGTTTATCCTGCTACAGAATATTTTCTGTTTTACCTTTGCCAACATTTGGGATAGGGTTTGAACCCCAGACACCCCCCCCCCCCCCCACTCACGCTACACCTGTGGCAGGGTACATTTGGAATTAAATATTGAGGTCCCGGTGACCCCACTTTACAGTTAGCGAACAACTAGTGGACCATACCGTTTATGGATTAAATAAATTTGTTAATACAATAAAAGCAATTTAAAAAATATTTATTAAACTAAAAACTATGTGTTGTAAATTAAACAACTAACATACTGTTGCAATCTGTGAAACATGACATCCAGCTCCTTGTCGTCAGCTTTATTAATGACTTGTGGAACCCATGTTGGCTTTGTTGTCAAGTAATTTCTTTTCAACGGATTCCTGGAATGCAGTGTATCTGTCATTCTCAGAACAATGTGTATCGCAATCATACACTACAATAATTTGGGTATCATCTGTTCTGACTAGGATAGTTTCCAATACGTCTTACCATGTCATTTTCTTATATTTCTTCTATATTTTCATACAACAGCAGTTTTTCACAACTATGTCAAATGATCGACAGAAACAACAACCAACGGTACAATAAATTTCAACACTGTGCACACTGTAAGCTTCATGTTTTACGTAAAGTTGGCAGATCTGCTAGTCTGCTACCACAATCGGCTGTAGCAACGAGGTAGCGTTGGCGGTAGTCGATGTGGGAGGGATGAGGAGTTGGGATGGGCAAAATTTTAGAAATATCGATATATATCGTATCGATTTTTATAAAAAAATGTCGATTTTATTGTAATAAGAATATCGATATTTCGATATATCGGTGAAATCTTTACATAGAATGCTAAATAAATAATTTTAATCAAAACCACAGAAATTATCAACATACAATTAAAAATTGATAAATATTTTATAATTTTAAACATTAATCCATAAAAAGCACAATGTATAATCAGTAAAAGAAACACAATGTAGAGTAAGATATTTGTTTGAAAAAAAAAATTGAGCCAGTAGTCATCAGTAACAGACATTAGGAGAGCTCTTTGCTTTATATGTTCACCAGTTATTCTACTTCTATTGTCTTTCACCACTATAATGATCAATGAAGCCACTCTTTCTGACGAAACAGAAGAGGCATGGCATATCAGGTACTTCTGCGCAATGTCTGATAAGATGGGCGTAAAGTGTCGAGTGTCAGCCCAGAACTTCAGAGGATCACTGTGACGCTCTAAATATGGTTGATGAAGGTACTGCTTCAGCTTTTTTGGTACAGAATCTTGGCTTGAAATTTGCTGTGAAACTGAACTTTGAGTCAACAGTTTTTCATGTCGCGACCAAATGGAAGTCTTCCTCGGGCTTTCTTGTTCAATATCTAAAGCGCAATGCTCAAGAGAGATTTGTCCTTTTCGCCTATGTTCGGAACGAATTTCTTTGCTAATATGAGCTACTGCAGCTGACACTGCAAGTGGGAATTCAAAATGAATTCTCTTAAACCGGGGGTCCAAAATTGTTGCCACAGAGAGAAAAAATATATTAGTTAAAATCACGTGCTGTTAGGGTAAATAATTTTAGATTAACAATTCTGTAAGTTAGTTAACAATACTTACAAGGTCAATATTAGAATCGTCCATTTGTCCATCGATGAAGAATTGGAAGCTGCACCACCGATATCGTCTTCAACTTAAGCAGAAGCCAATTGCATGTTTTTAGATGTTGAGGGTGTCACCAATGGCGCAACGGATTTTGTTTTTCCTTTTAGCAGTTGTAAGTACACAAAATGGTGCTTAACTTTTAAATGCGCAGCCAAATTTGTGGTATTTCCAGACGTTTTGTAAATTTTAGCACATAAGTTACATGAAACAGGTTTATTTTTAGCTTCTTTTGTAAAGAACTTCCAAACGGCGGACATAGTTGACTTGAAAATAACCTGGTTGAAGTCGAATGACACACCAACAAGACATCGGACACGCCCCCACACAACTGATGAACTGAACTACACGGTGGCTTAGCAACACTAGGTGAAGTCCAACTCTCTAACAATAAAGAACACGCAAACAAACGGGAAATCACAGTGCAGTCACGAAAACTTGGCCTCTGCTTGCGACGTTCCACAACAATTACGCCTAAAGGTCGGAATTCGTATTTCTACCAACAACCTCTTTTCCTTAATTGTGTGAGAGTGATATCACTAGTCAGTTTTATTTTACAATGAAATAAGCATTACATTTGTCCATTAACATTTTGTAACCCCCTTTCATAAAATCAAACTGATCAGTACGGTGCAGTGAGCACAGCTCAGGAGTAAAGAGGTTGCCAGCACCAAACCGTCTCCTCTCCACGCATTCTATGCTTCCTTGCCACCTATCAACGCCCAACGGCCATTAAAGAATCTAATCTAATTTTAATAAAGGGTGGCTTTTAAAAATATCGATTTCGATATTCAAAATTTAACATCGATATATTGGAAAATAAAATATCGTCGAAAAATATCGATAAATTTCCAAAAAAAATATCGATATTTTTTGTCCATCTCTAGGAGGGAAGGCTTCAGCAATTGTCATTTGTCAGTTGTTTTCGACTGCTGCCAACGTTTGTTAGCTGAGAAACCATATAGAATAGATAGATGCACAATACAAATCCAGACAAGGAAAAAAAAAATAGTATTCGTGTTAACTGTCAGTTTGCGCAAGACTGGACAGACACTTTCTGTTTATATTAGCAGGAAGTTCAGGAACTGAGAATTGCATTATAAGCCAGAAAATCTGAATTTTATGTAGGCTCATTACCCAATATAATCCACCGACATTCTACTATATCAGTAACCTGGAGATCTGGAAGTATAATTTAAGTCCTTGAATTTAAGTAATTGTCTTCATACTGTCATGTCATAGATGTTTTGAAAACAATCTATGTTTACGTCATCATGTTACTACGTTACGACTACAAAGTACAAGTTGTATGAAAGACGAAAAGCGTCTACCCTTTACGTATATGTATGACTTCCACGGAATAACAGTGTTATGAAAACGACTTTGAAAGAAATCGTAATTTTTAAGGCGCCCGCGGAAGACGGGGATACAACTGGAGAAGATGCATACAAGGTCACTTTGGAGGAAGCCGGTATTACAACATATATTGTTCCAGTGTTAACGTTCGAATTTTTTGATTTGCATAGATTGCGCGCAAAACTACAATGTCCGGAAGAATATTCAGGTATGCCAAATAATATGGAAAGAGTACAGTAATCGTAAATTTGAGGCTTGGGGTGTATAAATTCAGTTGGTTGTCTCTTCTCCGATGCATGAATATAATGCTTGATTGTGTTAAGGTAAATAGCATGGTCAACTATTTTTTAACTTTTCTATATTATAATTGTTTATTTGGGTTCACATTCCATTGATTTGTACACTCAGCAGTAGGAATTCCACTATTTCCTACAGCAGTACATTCGATGTTATAAATTATAATTTGTTTGTTTTGTGTGTTAAGAAATTTTACACAGGAACTGAATATGAATTGTGTAATGGACAGGTAACCATCTTGTAAGGTAGATAAATAGTGCTATGATATTCATATGGCATAACCTCACTTGAGTATGTGTTGTCATTTATACCTTTCATATATGCTAGCCTAATTATAATGTGTACAGAATAACACTTTATAAAGCAAGAAATAGAGAGATTACTTATCAGAAGAAACAAATAATGTGCGGCATAGTCATTGAATAAACTTGCTAGTGTCTTTTAAAGTTTGAATAATAACAGAAACACAAAGTGAAAAGGATATGAAATACATATTGGGTCGAAATACAGTTTATGTCTGCGGCTGTTTATGCTTGATATGGGTATGTTGGTGGGGGTGCAATGAATGATGGGGGGTGCAGACAACCAATCATGAATTGGGGTTCAAACACCCGATAAAAATTAAAGTTTTTGTTTTTCGCTTTCCAAAAAAATAATTATTTTTATGATTAGCGCTAATATATTGGAAAATAGTGACACATTCCAAGAAATTAGATTAACATTAGGATGAGTTATACAGTAAATATTATCACTGCTTCTTTCAGCTATGGGATATATTAGGTGACAGATAACAGTCACAATTTTCTTAAAGCCCAGTGCATGTCTTAGCTAGCTAGTAAAGGCATATAGGATCCTTGTGCAAGGACTTTACACAGCAGGATGTTTTGATAGTGGGTGGAGTAGAAAATAATGCAGTATTGATAGTGATCAGGTCTACAATATTGAAAGTGACCTGGTAACATTAGCTTTCTTAACAAATCATATACAGTAAATGGTGGGCTTGTTCCAATATTTATGTGGTATTATTGGCCCCAGTTGAACAGTATGGAGTTAGATCAGCTGCTCAGGATGACATAGGCTAATTGAAGACTGCAATACAATTCGTCGGCTTTGATCAGTTGTCATGTCATGTCTGAGTCTCACAAGATACGCTACGTAGATATACCAACTAGCAAAACAAACACTATCAACAAATATAAACACGGGAGATAATATAGTAATACTTACGTATTGTTGATAATAAATAGTTTCTGATTATCCTCATAAATTACAGATTACCTCAACAGTATCATCAATGACAGGTCTCAGCCCAAAAATTCGCACCATTGGCGCTGACTTGCGAAAAAATACCACCTCTGTTAACCTCTACCCAGCTATCACAGAGAAGCTACAGATCACTTTTAAAAACACAAAATCTTAATTGTCTTTAACTGAGATATAACATCAGTAGAGCGCTTGCCTGCGAAAGGCAAAGGTCCCAGGTTCGAGTCCTGGTTCCGGCACAAGATTTTAATCTGCCACGAAGTTTCATCATTGGTCAAAACCAATGGGTCGTATCGCGGGCTTCTGGGTCAGCCATTGGTTTGGTTCTTGTGAATGCCAGTTGGGACTTGACTAGGCATGGCCTGCGCATCTCAATAGGAAAGGGAAGTGTAAACTGGTTGGGTTGATAACAGCGTCTTTAAGGGGAACACTGAAACTCGTGGGAGTACTGTGCCTCTCACTGTGCAGTGAGCAGCTCAGGCATAAGGTCTTAAAAATGGTAAAATACCACAAGATTCTCATAAAAGTAAAGCAAAATAACAACAATGACAATAATAATAATGTTAGTATATTTCATCTAAATTTGGGGGATAAAAGAATACAGTAGATGAGCTTCTTGTTTGCTTGGAAGATGTGGAAACTAAGAATGCAATTGATGTAATATGTCTTCAAAATATTGAGGGATAAAAGCCTACAGTAGATGAGTTTATTGTTTGCTTGGAAGATATAGAAACTAATAATGGAATAGATGTAATATGTCTTTATGGGCATTACATCACATGAAAAAATTGTCTTTAAGTGAGCACTGAAGGCGCGAATCTTTTGGCCGAGATCTGTAATTTATGAGGATAATCACATATTATTTCTTATCTACAGTACATAAGTATTACAATATGTACCCGTATGTTTATATTTGCATTGATAGTGTTTATTTTGCTAGTTGGTACATATAGGTAGCATGTCTTATGAGACTCAGATATGATGTCATTGGTCTTCAACTATGCCAAAAAATTAAATATTTGTGGTTACTAACTGAAGTGAAAGGAAGAGTTAAAAGTTTTAATTGTGTGGAAAAAAAAGAAGAAGAAAGAAAAGTATTGTGTACAACAGAATACAGAAGCATGTTTCTGTGAGCTTAAACTGAATTATGTCACTTCTATAGGCCTAATTGTAACTGTGCATGTGTATATATAATGTTAGGCAAAGAGTACCAGTACATAGACAGAAACATAAAACACACACATGCAAACAAACAAATGCTGAGCTTTCATAACCTTAGGTTGCTTCTTCAGAAAGAGGAGGGAAGAAGAAGGAAACGGAGAGAATGAGGGTTTTAAGGGAGTGGGTAAGGAGTCATTCCAATCACAGGAGAGGAGAGACTTGTCTTGGGGGGAAAAAGGACAGTGTGTGTGTGTGTGTGTGTGTGTGTGTGTGTGTGTGTGTGTGTGTGTGTTTGTTTCTGTCTACGTATCGGTGCTCTTTCGCCTGGTAAATAAACTACATCTATTTTTTATATATATATAGTTTCCTGCTAGGAATTTTTTTCCTAACAAGCTTTCGCAACTGATGGCCACACACACCAAGGTAGACAAATGTCTGTGTGTGTGGGTGTGTGAGCACTTGTTTACCTTTCTTTTTTTCCTCTTAAGGTAAGTCCTTCCACTCCCGGGATTGGAAGGACTCCTCTCCCACTCCCTTAAATCCCGCATCCTTTCCTTTTTCCCCTCCATCCGTCCTCTTTTCCTGAAGAAGCGGCCATTGATTGCAAAATCATGTGTTTGTGTGTGTTTTTATTTGTGTTTTTGTATCTTTCTATGAGCCTGTGTTTTGGGTAAGTTATTAGATTTCTATTTTTTATACATATTTATCCCACCTTCTATAATATATTACTGATTGTGGTGCACAGTTATTTACAGTATATGATGCAGCTTTATACAGTAATTCAAAATAGTCATTAAAACTAGTGTGTTCAATTAATGAGGTTAGACTGGGAGGACGGAGTGACCGAATGCTCAGATGCGTGAGGCCATTTTCCGTCGGAGGGTTAGAATCCTCTCTTGAGTATCGATGTTTGTGTTTTCTTTAGTATAAGGTAGTTTGTAAGTATAGGGACTGATGACCCCACAGTTAAGTCCCATAAGCTTAACAAACATTTGAACATTTAGACTGGGATGAGATGTACAAGGAATCTGATCCTAATTAAATATATAACTTATTTTGTGATACATTTGTAAGTGTAATTGCAAAGTGTTACCTATAGAACAGTGTTCTTCAACCTGTGGGTTGCAACCACTGGGGGTCGCTGTCGCAAGAGGCTGAAACGGTTAAATTGTACCATGCTTCTCACCGAGCTGCAGTGGTTATGTTGGCACCAATGGTAATGATGGAAACTCAGATGACCAATAAATGTTTTTTGTGACTACTTCAATTAAAACGAAAATTATTCTTTTTCTGAATGGACAATGGTACATACAAGAACCTGTCAACCATAGAGCAGGTACAGTATTAATTTTGCTGCGATTGAAATGAGCAGCAATAACGTTTACTCTGTAGCTTGTAAAAAATATTAATGCAACTCTGCACTTCATTGTTCATTTGTTGCCAACATAAGTACTGGAGCCCAGCGAGAAGTGACGTAAAATTTTACCGGGTGAAACTGTATCTTGAAACAACAAGCTCAGTTCATGTTTAAAAACTAAGGTTTCATAATATAAACCAAAGGCTTATGAAAATTAAATTTTATTTTATACTAAAATTACATTGGATTTTATTGTGTATCATAATAAATACACCTTGTTAATGATGAAGAAATGAAAAGCCAGAAAAATTGTTTTCAGAAACCAATCTACAGTTAAATTAGCAAGATGTAGTCAGTCATTTGAAGAAAAACAAATTTACTTCTTTACAAATTCACTCTACAATATGACCTTATTTAGCGAGATAATTTGGTTCTGCATCTTGCCTGCAATGTGTAATATACATTATGCAACTTTTTTCTGCCAGAATTAATCTTAAATTAGGATATTGTGTTCCATTCCAAAAAATAAATCGAGTAATTCATCATGTAATGTATAATACTGTACTTTTTTCTTACAAGAAAGTTGTATCAACATAATCTAATTGAATTTGTTGGATTTGTAATCACACACACAGTTGTTTTGCAGTTTGGGGAAGGGGTTGCTAGAATATTTTTACTTCCAAAAGGATCGCATATTCAGAAAGGTAGAAGTACACCACTCTAGAAAATAGATAAATATAATTGTAAGAACCATTTAAAAAACCATGGCTTGCCAAATAATTAATATCCTTTAACTGGAAATGGAAATTTTATGTAGCAGCAAGAAAGATTAATGAAACAAATAGTCAAATATTTGAAGAACTATGGTTAATTGGCATGTTACGCCAATGGAGAGCTTTCAGTTTAAATGTTAATAGAGGGACACCTTATTTAGGTTGTTATGCCAAGATCGCTAATAAAATATATTTATTTTCCCTGACCGGTTTCAATTATTTAAATCATCATCTTCAGCATGGTTCACAAGGTCTTCACTTAGGAGCTCGTGTCAAATAAAAAGATTTTAATCGAGATTAAAATGAATAAACAAGCATAGTCAACTTGTTAAAAAAGTCACCAAAATGGATTGTAGTGTTACATTGAACGGTAAATGTGACCATTTCTCATTTAAGTTTAAGACAGACTGACCATACTTACATCTGTAATGGTCACACTTTACCTTTTAATCTAATATGATGATCCATTTTGGTGACATATTTTTTAACATGTTGACCAAGCTTGTTTATTCTTTTTATATTTCAATGAAAAACTTTTTATTTGGCGTGCTCCTAAGTGAAGACCTTGTAAACTATTCTGAAGACAATGATTTAAATCATTGAAACTTCTCAAGGAAAATAAATAAAATATTTTATCAGCGATCTTGGCAAAGCAACCTAAATAAGGTGTAATTTTATTCGAAAAACTACTGCACGATATTAAGAAAAAAGAAGTCAGCATTATTTTTAATGATCATTTTTTAATGTTTTTGGAGAAAATATACTCCAGAAGTAATAAAGGCAATATCTCTGGAAAAGGCCTTACCTGGCCAGTTCAATATAACAAGAAATTCCACCCACCTCTCATTTTAAAATTAGAAAAATAATAGTCATTATAAAACTATTGCATGGAATTCAAGGCATTTCCAGCATATTATTAAAAGCTTGTTCACAACAGATAAGTAAGATTCTCAGCCTTACATATTAATAGCTCTCAGAAGCAGTGTATTTTCCCCAGATAGACAGAAGTACACCATCATAGAGCCATGGCATAAAAAAGGATAGTTTTAACCTCAACAACTACTGCCCAGTCTCACTTCTGACTGTTCTATCCCAAATTCTTGATAAAAGTATTGTAAGAAAATAGTGGTTTCAGGTATTTGTAAAAATAAAGTACTAAAAAAATGATTTTCAAGAGAGTATGCTATATATGCTTTTACCGATAAAATATTAAATGCTCTGAACAGCCAGATATCACATTTGGAATTTTTCTAGATAAGCTCAAGTTTGGTGGATGACTGGGACAGTGCACCAATGGTTTGATCCTTACTTAACTGGGAGAGTGAACTAAGTTGAAATAAGTGGTTCACATAGTCCACAAAAATTAGCTGCTTTCTCAAACTGGGTAGCTATCAAGAGTGGGGTCCCACAGGGCTCGATCCTGGGTCCTCTGCTGTTACGTATTAATAACAAGACACTCCATATTCATGAACCTAGTGCTTTTCGCTGATGATAAAAGTATTGTAAACACTCATGGCAGACAAGAATTAACTGCTGAAATTGTAAATAATGCCTTTAACAAAACTATTAAGTGTTTCTATGCAAATGGACTCTTCGAAATTTTGAAAAAATGCAGTATATACAGTTCTGTAGAATAAATGACATGATTTCATCAATAAACACAGACTTCGGACACAAGTCTGTAGTTGAGGTAAAATGTTTATCAAACTTTTTAGGTGTGTGTGTTGAAGAGAGAATGAATTGGAAGAAACAAGTTGAACTGTTAAAATGTTGGAGTTCATCTGTTTATGCTATTAGGGTTATTGCTAATTTTGGAGACATCCGAATACATTAGCACATTAGGGCTATTTTCTTTCATATGACATTTTGGGGTAATTCATCACTGAGCAAAAATAGTACTCATCATAAGAAGTATGTAATAAGAATAATTACTGGAGCCCTTCCACAATCATTCTGTAGACATTTATTTAAGGAACTAGGAATTTAACAATAGCTTCACAACACGTATATATTCAGTTTGCCATTCGAGATTTTGCCTTTGCATTCTGTTATTCATAATATCGCCACCTGCAGCATCATGCAGCAACTACCGAAATGTATACTGCATTTAACCCACATTGGTACTTTGTTAACACTTAATAATTTATTGTCTGTGTGTCTTTCTGAAAGCATTTTCCCTACCCCACCCCCCTCCCATTTCCTTTATTGCATTTCAAGCAGCATAGTAGCATCTGTCATTCCCATCTATCATTACTCGCTTCCATCTGCCTGCCTGCGGCTCAGCGGTCCTCTTTATGGTGGTTGCTCCTCATTATTAACATAACAACCAGGACTTTCCATTGTTTAAAAAAATACTATGCAAATACATTTTGTAAGACAGTACAATTGTGTAAATTGCATTGTTGCAGGGTTGATATTTACAAGTCCCCGAACGGTTAAAGCAGTTGCCCTCTCTCTGGAGGGGAAGACGCCATCAGATTTAGGTTGGAGAAATGCATATGTTGTAGGTGAAACTACAAATAATTTTCTGCAGAGAGAGCTGACAATGGAAGGAAAGGGTAGCAACACTGGCCATGCTGCTGCTCTTGCTGAATTTATTCTTTCAGGTATGTTTGTTGACAGGTTCTCTTTATAGATATATTGTTCCTTGAGTCTTCATGGTATTACTCTGCAAAATACTAAATTTCTGTTCTGAATGTAACTGGAGAAAATATTTGGTTTCAGTGACAGCACTTTTTCTGCACTTGTTTCTCAGAAATGCAGGGGACAGAGGCAACCCACCTGCCACTGCTATACCCTTGTGGAACACTGTCAGTAGAACCTGGAGGTGATCGCCTAAGTGGTGCATTAGCAGTTGGTGGCATCCATTTGGACCCTGTGCCGTCGTACCGTACTTGTCCCCATCCTGAGATTGAACAAAATTTGAGAGTAATAACTAGAAAAGGACTGCCAGAAATGGTTGCCTTTTTTAGTCCATCAGGAGTTCGTTTTGCAGTACCTGTATTTCAGAAACTGGGGATTGACCTGGCGACACTCAAGGTTTGTTAACTGTATTTTTGAAAACTTTCTTTGGCGTTTCATTAATCTTGATGAATAATTGGAATTAATTGAAAACAGTCTAGATTGCATTTATTTCTTTTTGGGTTTCCAGTTTCAACCTTGTATAAAATCATCTTCAGGCTATGCTGAAGCAGGCAACACTGGAAATGTGATAATTAACTGTAGTCAGCAGTTTTTCGTTGCATTTCGAGCATGGATTGCTGCAAATGGTTTCAATGTGATCTTATAAAAGTTCAAAACTGGTAATCAAAAAAGAAATAAATGTGATCCAGACTGTTTTGAATTAATCTTAATTGGTTAACTCTATTTTTCTTGAACTAGTTATGTAGGAATGTAGCAGTGTGAGTCAGTTGTTTTTTGTGGGCGCATAGGGAGACACCATGACTCAGATGGTGTGGTTATGGAATATCGTCCCAACTGTGCGATTGGATTTACGATTTCCTATCAGAAAGGACACAGTTCATAGTAATTGATGGTAAGTCATCGAATAAAACAGAAGTGATTTTTGGTGTTGCCCAGGGAAGCGTTATAGGTCCCCTACTCTTCCTTGTTGTTTATAAATGATTTAGGAGACAATCTTAATAGCTCCCTTAGACTGTTTGAGGATGATGCTGTCATTTATCAGTTGGTGAAGTCAACAGAGAATCAGAAGCAACTGCAAATTGATTTAGACAAAATTTCTACATGGTATGAAAATTGGCAGTTAACACTAAATAATGAAGAGTGTGAAGTAATGCACATGACCACTAAAAGAAATCTGCTGAACTTGAATTACATGGTAAATCAGTCAAAGATTTAAGGTCGTGAATTCTACCAAATACCTAGGAGTTACAATTACAAAAAAACTTAGACTGCAGAGAACACACATAAAATATGGTGGGAAAGGCAATCCAAAGGTTACGTTTCATTGGCAGAACGCTTCAAAGATGCAACAGCTCCACCAAAGAGACTGCCTACATCACACTTGTGTGTCCTCTCCTGGAGTACTGTTGCCCAGTGTGGGACCCTCAACAGGTGTGTCTGACGGAAGACATTGAGAAGGTTCAGAGAAGGGTAGCATGTTTTATCACATTATAGGAGGAAAAGCGTCACGGAAATGTTGCACAATAGAGGTGGAAATCATTAAAAGAACTATATTTGTTGCGGTGAGATCTATTTGCGAAATTTCAATCACCGACTTTTACTTATGAATGCAAAAATATTTTGCTAGCCTCCACTTGCATAGGGAGACATGACCATCCCAATAAAATAAGGGAAATCAGACTGAAAATGAAATGATTTAGGTGTTCTTTCTTCCTGCGCATCATTAGAGAATGGAACAGTAAAGAAAGGTTATGAAAGTGGTTAATGAACACTCTGCTAGTCACTTAAATATGATTTGCAGAATATCTATGTGTATTTAAGTGAAAACTAAAATGTAATATAAAATTTTCACTACAAATGAAGATTAAAATAATAATAATAATTTCCTTGAGTTCACTGTAATATCCATCATGCATAGTACTGTTCGAAGCAGTGATAATATCTTCAATGTAATATTCATAATGCACCAAAGACACTAAAGCATGAAATGTTGCTTACCTCCACTGATTAGGATGTGGGAAGTCCTGTCTGCCCTCCTTCCATTTTCATGCTTTTGTATAAAATCTGACAAGTGTATTGCTAATCCTCATCAAGGTTTCCAGATGTTTATTTTACATCATTTCATGGAATCATTTAGTATGATCGGTAACATTGTTTTGAAAATGGTGTAGCCTATTTCATAACTGTTATCAATTCAAACCTCCAACTAAACATTTTAAAAAACATGACACATTTGTGACAAACTAAACATTGAATATTTAAGAAGATTGATATACATGAATCAAAGTATAATACACAATTGCAAACATCAACTCGCAAAAACACTGCCCAGACAACCACTTTAATTTGGGCACTATAAATTAATTCATCTTTTCTCATCATTGACTATGTGAAAATGGCATGCCATTGTCTGTGCAAAATATATATTATGTAACTACGAGCAACACAGAAACACACAGATGCTGCTGCTGACACCCTATTCTAGATGTCAGTGCTTATCCTTTAATGAGATTTATATCCCCAATAGTGTGAGACTTGACAGAGAACTTGGTTATGGAAGTCAGCATTACAGTTGTCAAGAAAATAGTTAAATAAATTGTTTAGGTTTTTGACATGTAGGATTGGTAACAGTGTGATGAATGATGGAAATTGAGAAGAGTAGAAATACAACAGCCAATACGCAATTTTTTTTCTATGGTGTGAATTAATCCCAAATTTTTTTACACTTTTTAAATGTATTCTGTTGGCAACAAAATTGCTAATAGATCATTAATGGAAAATTACCTTGATAACCACTGTTTACATGGGCACAACAGATTTATTAATTAATGGAAGTTGATTCCATTTCATACAGCGGTGCTGTTTATCAGTAAGATTTTACGTATGGCGGGGGGGGGGGGTGTAGTGTGCTGATGGTATAATGTAGTGTATCATAACTCATAAGCTATTTTCTACTGTTTTTGAAATATTTTGTTAGGCAGCCACCTAATAGCACAGGTATAATTTCTGCAAGTGAAACAAGTAGCAATAACTTGTACCTTGATTCCATAATGGAAATTGTGCCAGCCCCCCACAGTATTGCAATAAAATAAGAGGTTTCCGCTTGGTGGGCAAATTGAAATATTTATTTTCCAAATTCACATATCTATTTCATTCTTATGATAGAACATCATCAGTGCAGAATTGTAAGTCACGAGGACTCGTGTACTCTGCATAAAATAATCACTGGTTATATCCATAAAACAATTAAAATGTATTTTTATGGATTAAAAGATGTTTTGTTTTATGGATATGACCAGTAATTGTTTTATGCTAAGTACACGAGTTATCACGACTTACAATTCTGCACTGATGATGTTCTATCGTAAGAACAAAATTGATATGTGAATTAAAAAAAAAAAAATATTTCATATTGCCCACCAAGGGGGAAAATTCTTATTTTAAAGTAACAATAACATTTACACTATAAATTGTAAAAAATATTTAGATGTTTCTAGGGATATGTCATGATTTTTCAATATGTTACTCATAAAAAAATATTAATGTTCACAATACTAATTGTATAAAAAGTGTAAAACATAAAAGCACTGCTATTGGCTGTCTTATCACCAGTTCTTATTGACTCTCTTCACTTTGTATCATTCATCACACCACTACCAACACCCCCCCCCCCCCCCCAAACACACACACACCTGTAACATTTCTGCAGTTGCCTTGGCTATTTCTCTTCATTGGTTGTGAGCAAATGTGGAACCCTGCAGGCAAGTGACTTCTGTGAATAGTCCTGGGTTTATTTACCCAGAACAAGAGCACAACAGACATGTCCAATAGAAAACTCTACAATAAGGTGTCATCCATTTCAGGGAGCCACATTATTCAAATATAAGCCAAGAAACGTACTGCATCATCAGTGTATATCACATGTAGCAATGTAAAGGAGAAGGCAGTCTCTGCCCATTAACTCTACAATATCAGCTTCAAATGTAGGGTGTAATGATGCTATTTACCATAGATTGAAACCAGACACCATAAATAAAGTGTTGTGCTATCTAGACTTTTTTTAATAGTATAGGAGGAAAATTTTGAGAAAAGTATGCTTACACAGAGGGGCTACCATTCCTTCTGGCAAACCATCCACAACTGGAATAAAAAGAGGTGTCTTAATGGAGTACAGCCATACTATAGATCTATAAATGCCTTACTCTCATATCAAGTACTTGTCCGATATCTTCTGCATTGGATTATGAAGCTGCATTAATCAGTATGACTTGTCAGTTATATCCTACAATTATTACTCAACAGAACCACTAGCAAGCCAGAGAACTGTTCAAAGCAGTGATAAAATCTACAATGTAATACTCATCCTGCACAGAAGCATGAAATGTTGCTTGCCTCCACCCATTAGGATGTGGGAAGTCCTGTCTGCTCTCTATCCATTTTCATGCTTTTGTATAAAACCTAACAAGTGTAATGCAAAGCCGGCCGCGGTGGCCGAGGTGACTGAGGCGCTACAGTCACGGTCAGCACGGCCACTGCGGTCGGGGGTTCGAATCCCCCCTCGGGCATGGATATTTGTGCCGTCCTAGTTCGTAAGTAGTTCATAAGTAGTGTGTAAGTTTAGGGACTGATGACCCCGTAGGTAAGTCCCATAAGCTTAACAAACATTTGAACATTTTTTTTGTAATGCAAACCCTTATCAAGGTAGCCAGATATTTACTTTTTACAACTTCATAAAATCATTTAGTATGATTGGTATCATTCCTTTGAAAATGGTATAACCTAGTTCCCCACTGTTATCAATTCAAATCTCTAATCTATTTTATATGTGTGGGCATGTGTGCATTTGTTTACCCTCCATTTTTTCCCCCAAGGTAAGTCTTTCCTCTCCCGGGATTGGAATGGCTCCTTACCCCCTTCCTTAAAACCCTCATCATTTCCTTTTCCCTCTCCTTCCCTACTGCCTGAAGACGCAACTGGGTTGCGAAAGCTTGCGATTGTGTGTGTGTGTGTGTGTGTGTGTGTGTGTGTGTGTATTCATTTATTTATTTGTGATGCTGTCACACCTGTGCTCCTTCGCCTGGTGAGTAATATTCGTCTGTTTTTTTATATTATATATATATATATATATATATATATATATATATATATACACACACTTTCTGTTTAAGAGGCTTTTTCTTCTTCAACTTTACCTTGTCTTGCAAGTACACAGTTGGGATACATCCATAGTATGTTGCATGGTGTGGGCAACCTTTAGTGATCTGTGGGCCAGATTCATGTACTTATTTTAGTTTGCATGCTGCCTTGTGTTAGGAGTAACACACCTATTTGAATTGCACTCGTTCCCCAACACACTATACCAACAAATTATGCTTCCAAACATGCTTTGTCATTATAAATTAATTTTAGGTTCACTACATTTCATATGTGTAATTTACCTGTCTTGAATATTATTTCCTTTTTGCTGTACCGCCAATAGTTACAAATATAACAAGCTTTTGGAACGGTGTTTCTTCTTCAGGTGAGAGAAGGGAAAAAAGCACTAAAACAAGGAAGGGGAAGATAGTTCAGGACCTAGGTCATGAGGATGGTATTAGAGGATTGTGGAAGTCAGAGATACTGTGTAGTAGTACTGAGGCATTCCAGAGAGGATATATATATCCAGAGAGGAAAGATCAAGCAGTAAAGAGAAGAAAAGATGAGTGAACTGAGAATGTAGCAGGGGTGGGGGGTTGTCTAAAACATTCTTAAGATGGAATCACTCACACACACACACACACACACACCACAGGCAGAGGGGGGGGGGGGGTAAGGAAGGGATAATGGATAGCTGAGTTGATGATGGTTGAGGGGGAGGGGTTAGCATAGATTTAGGCCAGGGGTGCTTGTGGGAGGAGAGGATATGCTGAAGGGCAAGTTCCCACCTCCATAGCTCTGAGGGATTGGTGTTAGTTGGCAGTATCCAAATGCCACGTGTGGTGTAACACGTGCCAAGGTCCCCGGAGTCATGCTCTGCCACAGGATTTTGTGTGTGTCCCAGGCGAATAGTCCAACGGTGACCATTCATCCGCTCAGCCAATTTGCTGATAGTCATACCAACATAAAAGGCTGCACAGTGTACATGTCAGTTGATCTATGATGTGTGTTGTCTCTCGTATGGCCCTGTGTGTGTGTGTGTGTGTGTGTGTGTGTGTGTGTCAGTCCATCTTTCCCTGTTAATCAAAAACGTTTAAGACACCCTCAGCATCATTCAGTTCACTCAGCTTTCCTCTCTGAAAATATATAGCTTCTTTGGCATGGCTCAGTACTATTACACAGTATCTCTTACTTCTACAATCCTCTAACACCATCCTCATGACCTAGGTCATGCATTACCCTCCCCTTCCTTTCCCATTCCTTGTTTTCTTTCTTTTTTCCCTTCTCTCTTACCTGGAGAAGGAACACAGTTCCAAAAGCTTGTTTTATTTTCGTCCTTTTTTTCTTTCTGTGTGTAACTATCAGCAGTCCATCTAAAAGGTAAGTACTGGTCATCCCACCTATCTCTTTTGAAAAATAATTTATCATCTCTGTGGAGAATTTCCATTATTAATTGAATATCATTTCTTTACTTATGAGATTTTACAATAGTTCTCTCTCTCTCTCTCTCTCTCTCTCTCTCTCTCTCTCTCTCTCTCTCTCTCTCTCTCTCTCTCTCTCTCTCTCTCACACACACACACGAACAACCAACAGATGTTGTAATTAGTGGGAGGCAAGGCAACATATGATGTAAGTGACATACTACCTTATTTTTTGTAATGCTCAATCCAGGAATTCTTTATAATGATATATAATGCACACACTTTTACTCAGAACTGAATTTAACGCAGACATAATGTCTCATTTCTACTTCTACATTTATATTATCCCATTAGTTTTCTTTCAGTGACTTTTACCTCTTGTATGTGGCATGCAGCATATAAAACATCACTTTGAATAACAATTAAAAATTATTATTTCTAGATTGTGGCAATTGGACCCACTACTGAGGCTTCTCTGAGGGCTGCAGGCTTAACTGTATGGGCAACAGCAGAAAAACCAACGCCTCAGCACCTGACCAAAGCTGTGTTAGAACATTTGTAATTTATTGTGGCAATGTTATATTATTATTATTGGACACATTTACTATTCCTGTTGTTAATCAATTTTTAATATGTTAATGCTAATACATTACTGCAAAAATCTATAGGCTCTTTAATTGTTTTTGTTGTCTTTTTAGCTGAAAGTATTCATTATGTCATTTTAAATGAGTACACAATAAAGGACTTGAGAACTGTTAAAAGTTTTTCCTTATTAGCAACTGCCTTTTCATCATTTTTCCTTGTAAATTTATGGAAATACTGCCAGTGTAATGATAATTATTTATGTGTGTCATCTTTTATGTGGAGATCATATAATAAATATTTTAACAATAAACCTCTGGAAAAGATTCTTACGTCTAGTATATATCAATGGAAAATGAAATGTTTGTATTAAACAGGAAATATCAAGATGGGATCATTGTGTTACATGGTTATGCAGAGTTGGGTCATATTCTAGGATCAGAATAAAATTTTTTGGGGACTCAAAGTAACAATTTTTAAACAATAGAAATTCCAGGGAGGATTCAACAATATTTTTGAGAAGGATAGATTGCTTATTCACCACAGAAAGACACAAATAACAGAATATAACATTATAGCTTTCCACCGTTCAGGCCTATGTCGGTTAGACACACAAACATATACACACTCGCACAGAGCGGACCGTCTCTGGCCTCTGTGGCTCATTGGATGACTCTGTGGTGAGTAAGAAACCTTTCATTCTCAGAAATATTTGTAACAATTTTTTTTGTAGAGGAATCATGTATGGCATACAAACACACAGCAAATTGCATTAGTTCTGAGACACTTGCACTTAGAAGGCTCTAAGAAAAATGATTGTGGCAGATTGGGCGGGGGGGGGGGGGGACCAATATATATAGTAATTCTGGTAACATCTGACAAAAATGGTCTTCATCACATTAGATAAGAAAGGCAGATAGGAGAATATATCAATCACTATGACTGGTAGGTGTTGATTGGAGACTGCAGAGTGAGATCATGTCTTGCAAGAACAGTTCCCATACCTTACACAAAATTGTGCAGAAGGAAGAGAACCAAAATGGGATATATATCACATCTGTTTGGGTATCATTCATGTTAAATATTAACATATTTTGCAATTGGATGCTTGAGTTTGTAATAAGTATTGGTAATTCATGCAGAAAGATATCTGATTATTTAAACAATGGAAATTCCAGGAAGGATGCAACACAGAGACATCCGATGAGACACAAATAACAGGCAACAACATTATAGCTTTTGCCCGTTTAGGCCTTCGTCGGTTAGAGACACAAACATACATACACAAAGACAACTACTGTCTCTGGCTGCTGTGGCCGATCTGCGCTACACAGCATGACCTATGCGAGAGCAACCAGAGGTAGGGGTGAGGAGGTGGCAAGGAGAGGGAATCAGGAGTGGAGGGGGGATGTGCTGCATGGATGGGGGAAGGTAACTAAGGAAGAGGTTGTGGGCTTGCAATCGGTAGGATGTTGTGAAAGGTAGTGTTCAACAGCAGCAAGGCCATGAGCATTGGGGGTGTTAGTGTAGAGGGAGGTGGCATCATCTGTGACAAGGATGTACCAGGTGGTAAAGGAACAGGAACTGTGGAGAGTCGGTGGAGGAAATGGTTGGTATCTTTTGTATAGGAGGGTAGGTTGTGGGTAATAGGCTGAAGGTGTTGATCCACAAGAGCAGAGATTCTCTCAGTGGGAGCACCATAACTGGCCACAAAGGGACATCCAGGGCGGTTGGGTTTGTGAACTTTATGGAGCATGTAAAAGGTGGGGGTGCGGGGTGTAGGAGGAGTGAGGAGAGAGACTGACTCTGGGGAGAGGTCTTGGGATGGTCCTTAGCCCATGGCTCATATCCCTGCAATAGACCTAGATGTAAAACCTGTCCTATCCACCACCACCTACTCCTGTCATGTCACTGAAAATTCCTATGCCATAAAATGCAGGGCTACCTGTGAAAGCAGTCATGTTATCTACAAGCTGAGCTGCATCCACTCCACATGCTTTCTATGTGAGCATGACCAGCACCCAGCTAACTATCCAAATGAATGTTCATCATCAAACTGTGATCAAGAGACAGCTAGGCCATCCTGTTGCAGAGCATGTAGCACTGCATAGTGTGACTCACTTCATGACTGCTATACAGCTTGTACCATATGGATCCTCCCCACAAACACCAGCTTTTCTGAATTGCACAGATGGGAACTCTCCCGACGATATATCCTATGTTCCTGTAATCCCCCAGGCCTAAACTTTTGCTAGTTCCTGCCTCTACCACCCTTCCCTTTCTCTCCCTGCCACTCTCTATCCTTTGATTTGTCTCCCATCCCATCACACATTTCATTCGCTTTCCTTCCTTCCTCACTGTTCATCAGACAGACTGGCATATTCCCCGACCCATGCCACGCATCCCCCCCCCCCTCTCTCTCTCTCTCCTTTTTTGTGGTTTTAGGGCGCACAACTGCTGAGGTCATTAGCACCCAACACTGCCCATAGTAAAATCGAACCGGGGTTAGAACTTAAATGGCTTTCGCCATATTTGCACGATGTATAAAAAGTAAAACTCTGTTAGCAGAATGCGGATCATCAGCTAAAATATCAGACATTTCAAATGGTAAACATAGATCATGACGGAGACATTTAAAAAACGGGCATGGCACTAAAAGATGGTACACAGTAAAAGGTTCATCACAGTGCTCACATAAGGGAGCAGGATCACCACGAAGTAAATACTGGTGGCTATAATGGCAGTGGCCAATATGAAGCCGGGGAACAGTCTCCTCTCTGCTTCCCTCTCCTTGGCAGCTCCTCACCCCCACCACTGGTTGCTCTTGCATAGGTCATGCTGGGTAGCGCAGATTGGCCGCAGCAGCCGGAGACAGTGGTCGTGCCTCTGTGTGTGTGTGTATGTGTGTGTGTGTGGTGTGTGTGTGTGTGTGTGTGTGTCTAACCGACATAACCGACAAAGGCCTAAACAGCTGAAAGCTATAATGTTGTTGTCTGTTATTTGTGTCTTTCTATGGCTCATCGGACGTCTCTGTGATGAGTAAGCAACCTATCCTTCTCGAAAATATTATCTGATTATTTGTTATTCACACTTACTGCCTGCATACATACTGATCTCACAGTGCTGTACAGTTTTAAAGTTGTTTTTGAAACAAATAATCACTCATATAAGTATCTTATTGTAAACACTACTGTTACATTTGCCACAACCCACGTTGAAACACTCTGATTTGTGCAGATGACCTTTCCTTTTTTTTTTTTTTTTTTTTTTTTTTTTTTTTTTTTTTTTTTTTTTTCACTCTCTTCAGTGACTTTTCAACTTAATCAACAATCTAAATGTCTTTCCTATCCTTTAACACAACAATAATTTCCTTCAAAAGTTTTTTCTAGTATTGCTCACTCCTATTTGCAGTTCCTGGATTTGACACTATGTCTCTGCTGAGTGCCACCATGAACCTTTAAATATTATTCTTCTACAAATTTAGAAAATTAAATTAAATCTTGTCCAGCCTTTGTACATCTAACAGATACAAAGTAACTCTGTATGAATAGTTGTTATCCATCCAGTTACAAAAACCTTCAACTTTTCCAATGCCACCACTTTCTAACACCTGATCATCTCAGTCTTAATTATGTTGTCTGTTAAAGTTGCAACACTGCTCCCACTATTTAAGTACTGCCTCTTCACATGTATCACCAATCTGCATCTGTGTACCTCCATATTATGAGTTCATATGTAATATGTTACCTATTTAAATTGTAGAAGAGTTGTTATGCAGTATTATTCATGTCACAATGCTGTCATGTTTTAATGAAGTATTGTTTTTACTTTCTTTTTCTTATAACTTATTACATTTGAAGTTCTGTACGCCAATTGGTAAAAATGGAATTCTTATAAGTTAACTTCATTGACCATCTGTCTGTCAGAAAGTTAAGAACCCTTTATTTTCAAAATTGGATAGACTACCAAGTTGAAAGTTATGCTATATACTATTTTTTACTGTTGTTTGGCACTGTAAAAGAACTTCTATACTCACTTATCAAAACCTATAAGGTACTTCCTGTTGCCTAGAATTCCGGTTAAGAACGGAGGTTTCACAGTATAAGTCTTTCTTCATCTCAGGTTTTGTGATGTTGGCATTGCTTTGTTGTGTTCTTCTCTTCCATGAATATCTACCTGATGTTTCTTCTCTCTTCCAACTTTTTCTCTTAGATACCCAGATATTTTATCCTTCCATCTTAGTTTTGGTCTTCCTCTTTTTTTTAATTCTTCAATTTGTAAGTCTTCAACCTTCCTACTGAATTAGCACTCCCCTCTTCTCTGCACATGCCTATACCATCAGCCCACAGTCTTGGCCCTTCTTTCCTATGGGCCCCACTTTCACTGTTCACCCGATGTACTTGGTCACTATTCATCCAACTAAAGATTCTCATTTCTGCCTCATTCATCTTTCCCTGTTAGGCGTTTGTGTTCAAATGTTTGTAAATCTATCGGACCAAACTGCATGGTCATCAGTCTGTAACTTACAAACTACTTAAACCTAGGTAAACTAACCTAAGGACAAACACACACACCCATGCCCCAGGGAGGACTCGAACCTCCACGGTGAGCAACCGCGTGCTCCACAGCGAGACGCTTTAGACCGCTCGGAGGCGTTTGTGTTTGGTCAAGTTGCTGCACTATAAAGCATTGTAGGCTTCACCACAACAAACTTCTACAAAGTTTTTATTTCATTCTGCTGCTAACCTTCTTATCGCAGAGTACTTCACTCAATTTCCTAAAGGTCATTTATCCACCATTTATCCTGTGCTGTATTTCAGCCTCTAGTCCTACATAACTTTAAATGTCAGTGCCCGATATTTTGGCCAGTGTTAGTTGTTCTCCTTGCAGGTTAATGTATCGGTCTTCTGCATCCTTAGTATACATCAGTGGTGTAGCTATCATAGTGCTATGCGGGGCGGTGTCTCGGGGCCCCAAAGCTCAATGGCCTCCTCGACCTCCATGAGTGATGTTTGAAAATTGTTATAGTAGAGCATTGAATTATTTATTTATTTTTAAATTTTTTTTTTTTTTTTTACCATCCCACCCTACCGTCCATCATGTCCCTCTACCCTCAAACCAAGTTTCCCACATTAGCCGCACTGGGTCACGGGGGTGGCGGCAGAACATTGGTTCTAATGGGGCCTTCACATGACGTCACTCAGTGGCGCTGCTGACCGGCCAAGCCACCAGTCACTGCGTATAACAATTGGCACACTTCAGTCACTGTAGCAGCAGAAGTAGCGGCAGCATCAAAGCTGCTGACAGCAACAGCTGTGCCTTCCAAGCGTTAAGGCATGCCGTTAGGTGCAGTATGAAGGCTGTGCACCTCCAAATACTTTATAAATACATTTACTGCACAGTACTTCTTATTGGCAAATAGAAGTGTAAAGTTCGATTATCCAAATAAACCAGTTTTGCAAACGTCCCCCAATTACTTTCGATAACTGACATTCTACTGTATATAATATTTAAGTTGAATGAAGGATTTTTGACTTTTAACTTTTTGAACCCTGACCAACAAACCTCAAACACACACAAAGAAATCCAAAAATTATTTCCACCTCAGAATATAAACGTAACAAGGTCTATTGCCTGTCTGCCAATTTTTAGACACTGCCACCACTAGTGTGTTGTCAGTTGAAGTTGGAGTTGCCATGGCTGCCAATCTTTACAAAATAACAGTGAATGGTGTGGAATTACAGGAAGTGCATTTGAAAATAAACAGTGTGACCACATTTGAATATGAATTCTCTACAATGTATTATCACAAAACAGTATTATTATGGTAACGGAATGGTTGTGTAGTGAGTTCCCCCATGGGAGTGCTCCTTAATCATAGAGCCCAATGAGTTGTTGTAAGAAATTGCACTCTGAAATTCTTGCAAGAAGAAGAGAAAATATGAATTGTGGATTGTATTACTGATCAGCACGTCATCGGTCAAGCAAAAAACAGCTCAAGTGTTGATATGTATGGCTTTATCCATCAGATTTAGATATGGAGGGAATTAAAAGATTACTGGATGCGTTAATCATAGTAATTACTGCCATCAGCACTTTCTTTCCCACGTGAGAGACTCTTACAGTGTAATATTTGGGTGGTTGAGAGATTTTTTTCAGTATTATTGATGACATTGCAGCACAATTTGCCTTCTAATCATCTTACTTGAGTGTACTCAGGAGGATATGCTTTAAACTCCGTGTGAACGACAGGCCAATGATGTAAAAGTAAATGTGGTAATATACATAGCACAGTGTTTACATTGTAATTATTCTAAAGTATCCTTTTTTGTCACAATAACTTGACGATTACACTTATATTGACACAAGCAGAGAAAATGAACGCAAAATTAAAGATAATCATTTGTCTCAGGGTGCTGCTTGTAGATACGACATGTTACGGCACATTTTAAGGCTAATGATGTTAGCACTGTTAGACACTGTCTTCTCTCACCGTTCTCTCCCCACAACAGTCATCATGCGGAGGCAAGGTTATTCCCAGTAACCACTACGCATTTCTTAGTTACCATCAGTGTTCTTTTTCTGGGGTAAAGTTGAGGGACGCATACCCCTAAACTTTTTCATCCACAAAGTAACTTTTTTATTGAAGTACATTACCAAATTTGACTCCATTCTCGACTTGGTTCTAATGTGATATGCCCTTCAAAATTATCAGAATTAAGTCTTGAACTACAGTCAAGAGACATCATACTGTAATCTGCCCTACATATCAGAAATCAGCTATTGATGTTTCAAGAAAGAAAACTGAGCTGTGGTCCTCATTACAGTGAAGCTCTCAAAGCAGTCCAAGAGCTGAATTTTATAGGAATTCCACTGCAAAAGGGGGCAACTATCACACATCTTGAGCACAGAATATTTTACGATTATCTGAAACTGAGGATGGAGAATATTGCTATCTCTGAATGTGCAAAAGTTTTGGATTCATCAAATTGGCCTGAGAATCCTGGAATAACATATGGCGAAACAAATATTACAACTTTATGTTGTTGGTTTGCTCTTCCAGAGAGAGAAGCATGTAGATGATTTCGGAAGTATTTGATGGAGAAGAAAATTCCAGCATCCCTCCTTCCTCTTCAAAATGCACTGAAAAATGTTCCTATGTGAACATGGGTTTTCCGAAATGAATCTCATTGTCACACCAACAAGAGCTTTATTTCAACTTTCCATAGTCAGCAAATTGATGTGCATCAAGTTAGTTGGTCCTCCACTGTGGTTTTCCAGCCCATGGATTATGTACACTCTCGGTTCATGAAAGGCAAACATCTTGCTACTGATAGCAAGAGTAAAGTAAGAAGGCATGAAGACTCCAGCAGCCATGAACTGAAGTCAGTTTGGAAACTATTGTAATGCTATTATTGTAAGTTACAGTGTAGTTTTATAGTTAAATAAATTTTTAGCTGTATTAAAAATTGGGTCATATAAAGCACAATATACCACCCATCATCTCTGCCATTTCGGGAGCCAAACAAGGTTACGAAAGATTTTTATAGTGTAGTTTTATTGTTGTTGGTGATAGCTGTGGATGGTTTTGTTGTATTGTGCTTTTAGTGGTGTTCTATAGGTTAAAATATGTGTTCCGTAATATTTCCTTGTATTGTTTTGTATGTCGGAGGGTTGACTGGAATCATCTGTTTCATTTGAGGTGTATTATAGGTCAACTGAAGAGACTGATATATTTTTCCCACCTAGTTTGACATGTTGATGACGTCATGGGCAGAAGCCGATGGGTGGTATCCCATGCTTCAGTTATAAGTAATTTTCGCTGCATTATATGTAATGTCGGAGTACCCCCAAACTTTCTTGCAGAAGAAGAGCATTGATTACCATGTCCAAATAGTAACAAAATAGTGCAGTGTGTATTTGACTTGAGCATATACAGTTAGCAAAGCATTTGGACTGCTTAGTTTGCGAAGTTTTGTTGATGTGAATACATTCATGAAAAAGAAACCCATTGGTGCATTTAAGCAAAAACAATGCCAGGGAAAAGGAAGTGAGTAAACAAAAATCGACAATTGTTTTTACTCAGCCTTCTAGAAGTACTTCCACCCCAAACATTTGTCTCTCTTGTGACTCAGATAATGTGGTAATTGTTGAAAAGCCTACAGAAGAGGATCCGACAACAACTGCAGATAAAAAATATTGCTGGTCACAATGACACCATTGAGCTTGTCGATAATAAGCGAAGATGTCAAATTAGTTATTTTACTTATTACTTTTTCCTGGCCAGACACTAACATATACTACATGAAGGCATATAGGGGCACGGCTTAATCCAAAGTGTTTCATCAAACAAATCCAATAACTTCCTTTTGCTGATACCATCCTATATGAATATATTCCTTCCTTGACTGTGCTTTCAACGAAATCAGGGTGATCAGTATGGAGCAATTAGCTAACAGCGCAGTAGTTTAGTGAGAGTGAGATGTTGGCACTGACAACAGTCCAACAGCTGTAACTGCAGACACACGAATCCTGTCTTGACTGTTCCTGGTTTTGTTCATAGCACACGGCCATGTTTTTTTGGTTGATTAATACTTTTTCATTGTTTTTACTATCTTCTGCCTGTGACTTCATTCGTCTAGTATGTCGCAACTTTGAAAATTATTCCATCTATATGTCCTACCCAGATCCAACTCTATACCTCTGCAAAATTTCATCCAAATCCACCCAGTAATTTTTGCATGAAAGCATAACAAACAAACAAACTTTCACAGTTACAATTATATTAGAGAGTACAATTAAATATTATCTGCTGCATGATGCGTAATAACTTATTTAGTAGTATTCTCCCACAGTTTAAATCACAACAGTCATACTTATTTGGAACATACATAAGTTTTTAGTATGGCTAGGAACTGTGACTGCTGTGAACAGATGCAGGCCGAATTGGTGACTCTTCCCTCGCAGCTTCAGGTGGTGTTGGCTTCACTGGCAATGCTTTGGCACCACTGTTGTGGGCTGCTTGTGAGAAATCAGAAGACGCCCTCTGTGTCTGTTGTGCCCTCCAATCAGCTTGCGGCTGTGGCCAGCCCATTCACTGCCCGCAAGGGTATCGCCTCCCAATCCATGGAGGCCTCCCCAGTTAGTCTTACGAACAGATTCGAGGCACTTTCTGTGGCAGAGGTTGTTCCTGATGCAGATGGTGTCACTTGTCCTGTGGCCACCCCTTTGCTTGCAAGATCTGGGCACTACAGAGGGTGGGTTTGTTAGTAGTTGGGAGCTCCAGTGTTAGGCAGGTTATAGAGCTCCTAAGGGATAAGGCTGCTAGGGAGAGGAAGAAGTCCAATGTGCACTCCGTGTGCATACCGAGAGGAGTGATTCCAGATGTGGAACGGGTCCTTCTGGATGCCATGAAGAGCACAGGGTGCAGCCAGCTGCAGGTGGTGGCTCATGTCGGAACCAACGATGTGTGTCACCTTGTATCGGAAGAGATTCTCTCTGGTTTTGAGTGGCTATCAAAGGTGGTAAAGACTGCCAGTCTTGATTGCAAGATGAAGGCAGAGCTCACCATCTGCAGCATAGTTGATAGGATCGACTGTGGACCTCTGGTTAAAAAAGTGGAGGGTCTGAATCAGAGGCTCAGACAGTTCTGTGACCATGTGGGCGCCAAAGGGTGGTGGGTTTTCGAGTTCTGCTAAATAGATCAGGAGTCCACTACACTCAGGACGTGGCTACACAGGTAGTGGCGGCTGTGTGACATGGAATGGACGGTTTTTAGGGTTAGAGGGCCGAAGGGACACACAAAATAGGTTTCAGTCTCAAAGGTTACAGGTCAGACACAGGATGAATGCAGATCTGAGAACCATTGATGTAACAGTTGTAAATTGTCGTAGAAGTGTTAGGAAAGTTCCAGAGCTCCAAGCACTCATAGAAAGTACTGAGGCACAAATAGTTATATGTTCTGAAAGCTGGGTGACGCCAGAGGTAAGTTCGGCTGAAATTTTTACAAAGGGCCAAATGATCTTCGGAAAGGATAGATCAAATAAAAAAAAAAAAGGGGGTGGTGTGTTTATTGCTGTTACAAATGGTTTATCATGCAGTGAAACTGAGGCAGATACTTCCTGTGAGTTGGTATGGGTAGAGTTTATACCTGACAACCAAAATAAATTAATAATTGGATCTTTTTATTGACCCCCTGACTCAGACGATGGAATTGCCGAAATGTTCAAAGAAGGCTTGAATCACATTTCAAACAGGTACCTGAAGCATACTGTTATAATCGGTGGTGAAATTAATTTACCGACGATATGTTGGCATAAATACATATTCAAAACCAGAGGCAAATATGAAACATCGCCTGAACTAGTTCTGAATGCTTTTTCTGTAAACTACGTCAAACAGTTAGTTCACGAACCCACTAGAATAGTAATTGGTTACGAAAATACCCTTGATCTCCTAGCAACAAATACTCCTGAGCTAGTAAAGAGCATCAAAACAGATACAGGGATTAGCGAACATAGAGTTGTAGTAGCGAGACTAAATGTCGAAATTCCCAAATGAACCAAACAAACAAAAAATATATTTATTCAAAAGAGCAGATAAAAATTTGCTTCACACTTTCCTGAGTGACAGTCTCCTGTCTTTCAAAACTAAAAATGCAGGTGTAGATCTGTTGTGTCTTTCTTTCTAAGACATAATATCAGTAGCAATCTAGAGATTTATACCAAATAAATTAATAAAAGAGGGGACTGACCCCACAGTACACAAAACAGGTCAGATCACTGTTGCAGTACCAAAGAAAAATGCATACAAAATTTAAACAGACAGACTCCCCAAGACTGACAGTCTTTTACAGATATTCACAATCTAGCATGGACTTCAATGCGAGAAGCATTGTCATAATCTGGCAGAAAATCCAAATAAATTCTGGTCGTATGTGAAGTTCACTAGCAGCAAAACACAAACAATACCTTTACTATGCAATAGCTATGGTAATACAACCGATGACAGTGCTGCTAAAGCAGAATTGCTAAATACAGCTTTCTGAAATTCTTTCACCAAAGAATACAAGGTAAACACTCCAGAATTCGAACCAAGAACAGCTGCCAGCATGCAAAATTTAGAAGTACATGTTCCTGGAATAGTAGAACAACTTAAGTGACTAAACAAAAACAAATCTTCCAGGCCAGGTTGTATATCAATTAGATTCCTCTCTGAGTATACTGATGCAATAGCTCCATGCTTAGCTATCATATACAAGCAATCACTCAGCGAAAGATCCATACCCAAAGACTGGAAATGTGCCCACTCCAATTTTCAAGAAAGTCAATAGGAGTGATCCCCAAAATTACAGGCCCATCTCATTGACGTCAATTTGCAGTCAGATTTTGGAACATATACTTTGTTCAAACATTATGTACTACTTCAAAGAGAACAAGCTTTTAACCAACAGTTAACATGGATTCAAAAAGTACTGCTCTTGTGAAACACAGCTTGCCCTTTATTCACATGAAGTGATAAGTGCAATCAACAAGGGATCTCAAATCAAGTCCATATTTCTGGATTTCTGGAAGGCTTTTGACACTGTACCTCACAAGTGGCTTCTAATGAAATTGCGGCTTATTGGAATATTGCCCCAATTGTGTGATTGGATTCAGGATTTCCTATCAGAAAGGACACAGTTCATAGTAATTGACAGTAAGTCATCGAGTAAAACAGAAGTTATATCTTGCATTCCACAGGGAAGCATTATAGGTCCCCTACTCTTCCTTGTGTTTATAAACAATTTAGGAGACAATCTAAATAGCTTCCATAGACTGTTCGCGGATGATGCTGTCATTTATTTGGTTGGTGAAGTCATCAGAGGATCAAAGCCAAATTTCTACATGGTGCGAAAATTGGCAATTAACACTAAATAATGAAAAGTGTGAAGTAATAGACATGACCACTAAAAGAAATTCGCTAAACTTGAATTACATGATAAATCAGTCAAACCTTAAGGTCGTAAATTCTACCAAATACTTAGGAGTTACAATTACGAACAACTTAGATTGGAGAGAATGCATAGAAAATATTGTGGGGAAGGCGAACCAAAGGTTATGTTTCATTGGCAAAATGCTTCAAAGATGCAACAGCTCCGCCAAAGAGACTGCCTACATCACATTTGTATGTCCTCTCCTAGAGTACTGTTGCCCAGTGCGGGACCCTCACCAGATGGGACTGACGGAAATGAAGATAATACCTTTTTACAATGACTGAGAGAGCCAGGTCAGCAGTGTCACATAACTGGAGTGGACAAGAAACTGGCTAATAAAGACGAAAGGTCATGCATCAGAACTATTGAGGAAGAAAACTGATGTGCTAAATATTTTTCCACATCAGCTCCTTCTACAGCATCTTATGAAGCATTTCAAAATAATTCATCTTCAGATTGTAATGAAAATGAGATGTGTTTGCAAGAAAATTTCCCATTTGTGATTAAGAACATAAAACCTGGAACCAGTAAAACAGTAAACCAGTAAAACAAATATACTCCAAAATTAGTAGGAGTGGTAGATAGGTGTCAGTTGAGTGTGAGAAATTCAGTGTACATTCTTGAAGCTACCATTGAAGCACTTGTATATAATAGTGAAGAATTTCATATAAGTAAGTCCATGATGCAAAGAATTCGTACAGAGAAACAGAATGAGTGTGCTGAAGCTATAAAAGCTAATTTTCAATATGAGGTACCAAATGTTGTGACTGTTCATTGGGATGACAAACTGATGCCTGCTACACATCTTCAGAAATCAAAAGAAGAATGTCTTCTGATATTATTTCATTTGGAAATAAAGAGCAACTTAACTGCTGTTCCAAGGTTGGAAAACTCTTCAGGATGTGAACAGGTGAAAGCTGTTTGGAATGCGATTGTGGACTGGAATCTTGAAGATGAAGTGCAGTTTCTTTGTTGTGGTACAACAGCTTCAAATACATATCAGTGGTGCTTGTGTGCTACTTGAGCAAAAACTTAACGCAGTCTCATTCTTTTTCCTTGCTGTCACCACGTGTATGAACTAGTGTTAAAAAAGGTGTTTGAGGTAAAAATCAGTTCAATGACAACAAGTCCTGATATGCCACTCTTCAAAAAGTTGTTGTGCCATAAAGTCGGCACCACATGCGAGACGTAAAAAAAAAATTGTGGAGAAGGCAGCGATCGACCGAAAGTCAATGCAAGCAGGTGCCGCACATCCTGCAGGGAGTAACCGAAGACGCGCACCCTCTACAAACGGCTATATATCTAGGCTGACATACATCTGGACTAGTCAGCATTCAGGCAGTTACTATATCAGCTAGATCGGCTATGAACAGCACAGGTCTCAGTGCAGATAGCATCATATGTATGACGCCGCAAGAAGCAAGAAGAGAGAAGGAACAGACATATGTTCTAAAGTTGAGTATCATTGTATCTTCAGTCAATAAACGTAATACTAGTCTCTATAGAAATGTTTTAGCTGACCATTGATTCCTGCACCAGTACCTTTCCTGACAAAAGACCGGGATGAGTACTCAACAAATGGCAGAAAGATGATACAACAAATGGTGAAGAAGTCACAAGGGTTTGGGGTTTTGGGAAGCTATGAATATTTCCTGTAGATGGCCCATAAATAGATTGGCATAGGAGAGTTTCATATTGGTGTCCATGGCTGTGCTGCAGTGTTTGTTAAGATGTAATCGGTAAGGGTTATAAGGAATGAGTTGTCAGACTTCGAGCCTGAAAGACACTGACAAAGGTAGTGTTCAAGAGCACCAAGACCATGGGCATGTGATATATTGGTGAATAGCAAAGTGGCATCAACAGTGAAAAGTACGGATGCATGTGGCAAGGAGTCGTTAAAGGGGAGGGTTGGTGGAGAGTCTGTGAAGGAAGTGGTTGGAATCTTTGATGTGGGAGGCTAGATTTCGAACAATTGGTTGGATGTGTACATCAACAAGGATTGAAATGATTTCTGTGGGAGCACAGTAGCCAGCCACAATTGAGTGTTCAGGATTGTTAGGATTATGGATTTTTGGGATTATGTAAAAGGTGGGTGTGAGGAATGTTGTTGGAGTGAGAAGGGAGAGGTTCTGGGAAGGACCCTAAGATTTTAGTAGGTGTTTTAGGTGGTCAGCTATGACAGTAGTATTCTACTCAATATGGAAAACAATGCACGAGGCCTATTTTTCTAATTGATAAAAGTTCATAAACAATACCACATCAACACCAACAAATGATCACTTTTCTCCTCTAAATGCAAATAGATTCAAATTACCATATATAGGCAGGAACCTAAGAGTACAGCTTTTTGGGTAATTTGCAAGAAAGCTTACAGTCCAAGTGGCTCGGCCTGAAATGATATATATCAAACTTACAACCGTAAATTGATTTAGTTTTTCTCGACAGTAGATTCAGATGCTACATACCTAACCTTCTTAAGGCTACACTACAGACAACGTTTTTAAAAATTAAAGATAGGTTAGGAATAGGACAAACGAATTCTTTTTAGTACGTGAGGGCATGTAGTGTGTAAATCTCCAGTTCGGAAACATTCGCTTATTCCATAAATATAATTTCGAAATGTATCGATTCGATATATATCGTTTGGAAGTGAAGCCGCGCTATGCAGCACATCTGCGATATTACCCTGATTAAATTTACATCATGGAGGAAAGATTTACGAAAACAAAGTTATGCACATTTTTCTTTTTTTTTTTTTAATTTCGCTTTTCGAGCTTTATTAATTTAATGAGTGAACAAGGATACATACGAAAACCTACATGCCATAAAGCAGGAATAGAATTAGTTATTTACAATGCAGCTTGATTTTACAATGTTTCTAGTCAAAAATAATTTCTCAGTGTATCCAGAGTGGCACTGAAACGATTAGAGTATACTTACGTACGGAGCAGTGAAAGGGTTAAAATATTTCGGATATATATGCAACAATTGCAGCTTCCTTCCAAATCCTTTATCTTCTGTTCTTGGGCAATTTTGTGTTTCCACCCGCATAATATATGCATCGGTGCAATTAAATGTCATCTTGGCGAAAGAAATTACTTTTTTCTTAAACTTTGTGGCATTAAAAAAAAAAAAATAAATAAATAAAAAATAAAAATCGGATACAACATAGCACTACACGCACAAAAGTTCAAAAGCAGACTGCAGACACTGCAACAAAGAGTGAAATCCAGGTGGAACAATCCCAAAAACTACTTATCGCGGCTTCCAATGGCATTTTTCAGAACTTCCTGAAGGTTTGCCTCTGAATCTAACTTGCAGGCATATTTTTAGATCCTGAAAACTGGGAAAAAAGTGTGGCATGCGTTCGGGTAAATATGATAACTTGGGTCGTCTTATAGGCCACATATATGCTTAAATTATAAAATATTGATGAAAATTTGTACCTCGACTTATCTGAAGGTCGCCTTATCTGCGGAAATATATGGTATTTGTTCATAATGTGACAATGAACAAAAAGTTTAGCAGAGCAGTACATTATTTTTAAGCAAATGTTAAGAGAAAGTTACAAACTTTTATTATAATAAAACTCATGAAATGTCTGGCACTTTTCTCAATTTAGCTTTATTTCATAAGGACTTTATTTGGTATGTCTGTAAAAAAGGCACTGTGAAGTATCTAATCAATTATACCACAATAAAGGAAGTCAAAATATGAAATTTTATTTCAGTTACTAAAACTGTGTGCAATGAAATTAAAATACATAGTTCTTTTGAAAAACCATGAATTTTAAACATCTTTAGTATAGCAATTCTACATTTCCTCATTATTGAGAAACTATTGCTATGTTTTCTTTTGCTAATCTTTCTTTTCACTTTAAACATTGACACAAATGTACATACAAATATATTTAGCAAAAGATCATTAACATGTAGAACTAAGATTTTATTGAATCAAATACAAACATTTCATATTTCATTTTAATTACTGACAACATGTTAAAAATCTCCAAATAGGTAATGAGTGATACAAAAATCATCAGTCATTAATACTACGCTGATAAGTGAGAATTTCATCAGCGGGGGACGGAATACAAGACTGCTTTAACACTACATATATAAAAATAATGAGAAAAATAAATTGCATTAGCAATGGACGGATCACAAGAATGGTTTAATAATTACTACAAAGCTAAAAATAATGAAAAAAGTTCTTCTAATCTCACTAAAGAACTTACAAAAAGGAAAGTATCATTTGTAAAAAATACTGCCTGATACAGGTTCAATTCTAAAATGGTTGGTAACATCCATTTCATGAGTTAAGGTAGATCATTTTCTTGCCTTTAAAACCAAAGGCTAAAATCTCTTATCAAAACAAAATTTGTACATTATTATAACACTCTCACCACCTACCCCCAAACCAATATTAATTAGGGTAATACTTTCGAGCTTCGAGATTCAAGAGAGAAAGAATGTAAAGCTAACATCCAAAATAACATGTAAATACAATATAGTGGAAATTTCACATTGGAATACCAACAACACAATGCATACTTCACCACTATTCACAAAGATGACAATGAATTGCAGAAAGGACTGATGGAATGACTGTTACACATTTGAGCTTTTGTGTTTTCCTTTTGCAAGATGGCATTTTTGGCCAAACACTCTACCTCATGCCTGTCTGCAACTCAATGTTTTCTCTTTATGGTTAAACACAATGTATCCTTTTCATGATGTTGTTAAAATACAATATGAAATAATTACCTAAATAAATATTTATGTGAATAAATGCCTCTAATTATTGAATTATAGATAATAACTATATATCAACATGCAATTGAATAATAAAGGATGAAAATGAGTTAATGTCAATGCTCCAGCCATTATATAGAGGGGAAACTGGAATGTAGCAGTACTTCTGTATGGATTGAAATAGAGTCGAAAACAGGTAAACAGTCAGTCCTAAAATATTCACAACTAAGCAGACACTGTTCTTTAGTTGTGTTTGTCGAACTATGAGAGACATATCATAGTATAATACAAATGATATTGGATTTCAATACAAGGTTTTCATTAAAGCTCTCCTTTACATACATTATATATATATATATATATATATATATATATATATATATATACACACACACCACACACTGTATAACAATAACATGTGCCTCACATTTCACAGCAATACCAAATTCAGGCATCCAATAAAAACCTGAGAATTAGTAGCCCTAATCAATTACTTTATTCCATTGTTGGTGAAAAGTTTTAAAGTTTCAAAATGTGCTTTTCTTGAAACATAGTTTTTGATAATTATTTTGCCACATATTAACTATCAGAATGATGTCATACCACCATAATTAGCACCTTTCATACATGTATGTTTGAAAAGTCACAGGTTTGGGAAAATGGATGATTAATATTACTTATAATGTGATGTTTATTGTACAGGAATGCTATTAATGTGCAGGTTTGGTGTGAGTAACACTGGTTTTACAGTAAGCAGCATCAAGGCTGCTGCAGCACTGGGAGGGAAGACTAATTGCATGGGACCAAAGGAATCTTCACCAACACTTGTACGACAGCAGGGCTTGTCCTAGAAGGAGTGGAAAGAGAAAAAACCCTTTCCCTACTCACAAATGAACTCTTGACCACAAGGGCTACAATCTAGTGTTCTAATCATAACACCACCATAGATAATTGAAAAGGCAAAATAATAATTTTTGAGTTTTGTCACACAAGTTTCATTGCATTGGATGCCTCAACTGCGAAACTGCTATGCGAGGCATTAACAGCAAAACATTTAGTCTTCACAATTACAATCGAGCAAGAAGTAAAGCAAATATTGCTGACAAGATTGATAGACCTGCTGTTGCTGCTCCTGCTTGACAGTCAACAATTCTTCTGGCACGAAGAAAGTCATCACCCAAGTAATCACCATAATTACGCTGTGAAGGTGGCACAACTTGTAGTAACTGTGCTGCATCTTGAAATATAAGATCACTGTATGGGGGTGGCGACTGGAACATGCTAAAACTGAAACATAAAAAATAAACAAAAATTATAAAATATGTCTTATCATTTATTGTATTAACAATGGAAAATCCAGGTTGGAATATCAATAATAGTGGATAGATAGCAACTCGCCATAAAGATGATTGTTGAATCACACTGTCATGTAAAACAGGTACGCACATTTACACAATGTGAATTTTCAGGCATGGCCTTCATCAGAAAACTTAAAGTTGTGTTAATGTGATTGGCTACTTTATGGGGCTGTCTGTGGCTCAGCATATGTCTTATCTATGAGTTGCTATCGATCCTCTATTACTAACATTATTTTATTACAATGATACATCAACAAACAACGATGATCATAATTATCAAACACTTCATAGGTCTAATCTCCATTATTTCAAACTGCAATCAAGTTGATGTTTTTTTCTCACATTATGACAGGGTGCATTGAATGCAGACACTGGTTGCTTACTGTGGGAACTAAACTCAGATTGAGGTAGGAGACTAGACCAAGAGTAATCAAGACGTGTATTCCATATGCCAAGGCAGACAAATAAACAACTAACATGGAGAACTGGAGATTACGGTTTCACAAAAGATCCCACTTTTAAGTCTTTACACGGTCTCCAATACCTTTGAAATTACACTGCACGCACCAACTACGTTTCCTTTGAATGTTAGCTATGGGCAACCATAGCTCTCCAGAACACTCACTCTTAGCCTTTGTCTTAATTCCTATGGTTAACATTTCAAACAAATTAGTTGGTACACACAAATGTGTATGAAAGTAATGATTTTTCCACATTGTAATGATTGAAAAAATAAATAAACCATGAAACTTCGTGGCAGATTAAAATTGTGTGCCGGAACTGGGACTCTAACCTGGGACCTTTGCCTTTCGCGGGCAAGCGCACTACCGACTGTGCTATCCCGACATGACTCACGATGCCGCCTCACAACTTTACTTCTGTCAGTACCTCGCCTCCTACTTTCCAAACTTCACAGAAGCTCTCCTGCGAACAAGAAGGCTAGGAGCGTGTTTTTCTTGGGAAGAGCCGATAAACATTAGGATTGCAATTAGAAAATGAATGGGTATTGTTTAATTTCAGGACTATGGATGTAGAGGAATTGTTGAGTAAATTTAAGTGCATTGTAAATAAAGGGTTAGAAAAATATGTGGCAGTAAAGACGAGTAAGGATGGAAAAGATCCACTGTGGTATAACAATAATGTTAGAAAGCTGCTGAGAAAGCAAAGACTGTTGCACTCTCGATTCAAAAAAGAACATGCAAATGATGACAGGCAAAAGTTAGTAGAGATTCGTGCGTCTATAAAAAGCCATACCTTACCAAAAGATCTTTCCGAGAACCCGAAAAAATTCTGGTCCTATGTAAAATCGATAAGCGGGTCAATGCCCACTATCCAGCCACTCGATCATTCCGGGGCAGTAATAGAAGAAAGCAAACGTAAAGCTGAAGTTCTAAATTCAACCTTTAAGAAATCTTTCATGCAGGAGGACCGCACGAATGAGCCATCATTTGATCAACATACTAATTCTGAAATGGAGGACGTAGTAATAGGTATTTCCGGTGTAGAGAAGCAGTTGAGAGAGCTAAATACTAAAAAGTCTGCTGGTCCGGATGGAATACCAGTTCGGTTTTACAAAGACTATTCTGCGGCATTGGCCCCTTACTTAGCTTGCATTTATCGTGAATCTTTAATTCAGTGCAAAGTTCCTAGTGATTGGAAAAAAGCACAGGTGACTCCCGTTTATAAGAGAGGAAAGAGAACTGGCCCACACAATTACAGGCCAATATCGTTGACATCAGTTTCATGTAGAATTTTAGAACATATTCTCAGTTCGAATATAGTAAATTTCCTTGAAGCGGAAAACCTTCTTTCTATGAATCAGTACGGGGTTAGGAAACATTGTTCACGTGAAACTCAGCTTGCCCTTTTCTCACATGACATCTTGCGAGCCATGGATGAAGGGCAACAGGCGGATTGTGTTTGTCTCGACTTCAAAAAGGCTTTCGACGCGTTGCCACACTGCAGACTGCTAACGAAGATATGAGCTTATGGAATAGATTCACAGATTTGTTACTGGCTGGAAGACTTCCTAAGTAATAGAACACAGCATGTTGTTCTCGACGGCGAGTGTTCATCAGAGACGAGTGTACTGCCAGGTGTGCCGCACGGGAGTGTGATAGGACCACTATTATTTTCTATCTATATAAATGATCTGATGGACAGAGTAAGTTGTAATTTGTGGCTGTTTGCTGATGATACTGTGGTGTATGGGAGGGTGACGTCTGTAACTGACTGTAATAGCATACAGGATGACTTAGACAAAATTTCTAGTTGGTGCGAAGAATGACAGCTAGCTTTCAATGTAGAAAAATGTAAGGTGATGTGGATGAGTAGGAAAAGCAATCCTATAATGTTTGAATACAGCATTAGTAGTGAGCTTCTTGATGCTGTCGCATCGTTCAAATATCTAGGTGTAACATTGCAGAGTGATATGAAATGGAACGAACATGTGAGGACATGTTGTGAGTAAGGCGGACAGCCGACTTCGGTTTACTGGGAGAATTTTGGGAAGACGTACATCATCTGTAAAGGAGACCGCATATAAAACACTTGTACGACCATGTCTTGAATATTGCTCAAGTGTTTGGCACCCACAGCAGATCAGTTTAAAGGAATACATACAAGCAGTTCAGAGGCGAGCAGTTAGGTTTGTTACTGGTAGGTTCAACCAATGTGCAAGTGTCATGGAAATGCTCCGGCAACTCAGTTGGGGTCGCTGGAGGAAAGACAATGTTCTTTTCGTGAATTTCTGTAGAGGAAATTTAGAGGGCCAGAATTTGAAGCTGTTTGTAGTACGATCTTGCTACCGCCTACTTATATTTCGTGAAGTGATCACAAAAATCAGATAAGAGAAATTACGACTCATACGGAGGAGTATAGGCATTCCTTTTTTCCTCGTTCTATTTGGGAGTGGAATAGGAAAGAAAATGCCTAGTAGTGGTACAGTGTACCCTACGCCATGCACCTTACGGTGGATTGCGGAGTATATACGTAGATGTAGATGTACATCCCAGAATTAAATTATATAATGCTTTACACAAAGCCACATATACAATAACTGATACAAAGAAATTTAAAATTGCCATGAAGGTTTACTTGATGAAGCACTGGTTCCATTCAGTAGATGAGTACCTACAGAAATGAAAATCCAGCACCAGCTACAACCGTTTAGTAAATTTTATAGAGGGAAACTTTCCTAGTAGGAAAAATTAAAACAGCTGCCATCCATTCCGCATCAAATGTTCCCTCTCCTACAGCTTAGGTCTTCGTGGCAAACGGGTCTGGTCCAATCCCGAATCCCTGAACCAGTACACCAATTACCTAATAACAGCTTTCACATCCCGCAGCTAACCTCCTGATCTAGCACAGAAGCAAATTGCCAGGGCCACTTCCTCATCCCCCCAGAACCCAGAACCTTCCCCAAAAGAACTCCAAAAGTGCCCCTCTTGTTACCGGATACTTTCCGGGACTGGATCGGACTCTGAATGTGGTTCTTCAACAAGGATATAACTTCCTTGAAATGAGATCCATCCTTCATGACATCCTTCCCACTCCACCTAGAGTGTCTTTCCGTCACCCACCTAACCTTCATAACCTCCTAGTCCACCCCTATGAAATCCCCAAACCACCTTCCCTAACCTCTGGCTCCTACCCATGTAACTGCCACTGTTGCAAAACCTGCCCCTCATACCCTTCCACCACCACTTACTCCAGTCCCGTAACCTGGAAGGTGTACACGATTAAGGACAGAACGATAACACCCAAGAGATTTACCAAATGCCATGCCTGCAATGTGAAGCATTCTATGTGGGAATGACCAGCAAGAAACTGTCCATTCACATTAACCGTCATAGGCAGACAGTGTTTGTTGGTAATGAGGATAACCCTGTGGCTAAGCATGCCATGGCCAGCACATCTTGGCACAGTTTTACCCTGTCCGGGTTATTTGGATACTTCCCACCAACACCAGTCTTTCAGAACTCCAGAGATGGGAACTTGCCCTTCAGCATATTCTCTCTTCCTGTTGCCCACCTGGTCTCAACATCCGCTACATTCAAATTCCTGCCCACCATTCTAAAACATCATCGCCTCTGATCTCTGGACGGAGCCTCTGCCTCAATTGGTATCTCTGTCCAACTTCTTTGCTTTCTATAAATGTCTGCCTTTGTGTGTTTGTTTGTGAATGTGTGAGTGGGTGTTTGTTTACTTTTCCTTTTTCCCCTAACTTAAGTCCTTCCAATCCTGGGATTGGAATGACTCAACCACTCCCTTAAAACCCGCATCCTTTCCTTATTCCCCTCCTTCCTTCCTCTTTTCCTGACAAAGCCACCGGTTGCAAAAGCTTGAATGTTTCTGTGTGGGTTTGTTTGTGTGTGTGTGTGTGTGTGTGTGTGTGTGTGTGTGTGTGTGTGTGTGTGTGTATTGACGAGCCTATGCTTTGGGCAAGTCAAACAATCTTTATTTTTATATGGTCCCCCCCCCCCCACAAAGAAAGTCCCCCCTCTAATATATAGAAAAGAGATGACTTACCAAAAGGACCGGCTCGTCGAGAGAAACAAATAAAATCACACACAAACACACATACAAGCTTTCGCCACCACTGGCAGCTTCTTCAGGAAAAAGAGGAAAAAAGGAGAGGAAAAGGGAAGGATATGGGTTTTAAGGAAGTGGAAAAGGAGTCATTCCAATCCCAGGAGTGGAAGGACTTACCTTAGGGGAAAAAAAGGAAGGTAAACAAATACACACACACTCAGACATATCTAAACGCAAACACACCTAGACAGACATTTGTGAAAAGTAAAGAAGTTGGACAGAGATCTCTGTCCAACTTCCTTGCTTTTCACAAATGTCTGTCTAGGTGTGTTTGCGTTTAGATATGTCTGAGTGTGTGTGTATTTGTTTACCTTCCTTTTTTCCCCCTAAGGTAAGTCCTTCCACTCCTGGGATTGGAATGACTCCTTTTCCACTTCCTTAAAACCCATATCCTTCCCTTTTCCTCTCCTTTTTCCTCTTTTTCCTGAAGAAGCTGCCAGTGGTGGCAAAAGCTTGTATGTGTGTGATTTTATTTGTTTCTCTCGACGAGACGGTCCTTTTGGTAAGTCATCTCTTTTCTATTTTTATTTTTGTTTATCCCACCGGGAAAATTTCCCTCTATAATTTTCGTTTCATCAATTTGAATATATATTATTGATACAAATATTGTAGACGAAAAATTCCTAGCAGGAAAGAATATATGTATAAAATAGACAAAGATTACTCACCAGCCGAAGGAGCACAGATGTGACAGCAGCACAAATGAACAGAACACACTCACATACACACAAACGCAAGCTTTCGCAACGCAGTTGCTTCTTCAAGCAGAAGGGAAGGAGAGGGAAAAGGAAATGATGAGGGTTTTAAGAAAGGGAGTAAGGAGCCATTCCAATCCCGGGAGAGGAAAGACTTACCTTGGGGGAAGAAAAGGAAGGTGAAAAAATACACATACACCCATACATTCACAAAGATGCAAACACACCTAGGCAGACATACTATAGAAACCAAAGAAGTTGAGAAGTTAGACAGAGATGTCACTAGAGGCTCTGTCCAGAGAACCGAGGCAAAGATGTTAAGATGTTAAAGATGGCGGGCAGGAATTAAAATTTGGCGGAGGTTAAGACCAGGTGGGCAACGGGAAGAGAGAATATGCTGAAGGGCTAGTTCCCATCTCTGGAGTTCTGAAGGACTGGTGTTGGTGGAAGTATCCAGATAACCTGGACGGTGTAGCACTGTGCCAAGATGTGCTGGCTGTGCACCAAGGCGTGTTTAGCCACAGGGTGATCCTCGTTACCAACAAACACTGTCTGCCTGTGTCCATTCATGCGAATGGACAGTTTGTTGCTGGTCATTCCCACATAGAACGCTTCACAGTGCAGGCATGTCAGTTGGTAGTCACACGGGTGCTATCGCAAGTGGCTCTGCCTTTGATCATGTACTAGAGGTCTGCACAGCAAGGCGTGTGGCTGCGCTCGACTTCCTCCACACTCGTTCGAGTGGCACACGCTCGACCGGACCAACCGGCCACACTGCCCGCTCGCCACTCGGTCGCCCACCGCAGCGCCACTTGAGTCCAAGGCGAGTGTCGGGAGCAAACTAGACACTAGAGAATAAATCCTGTCTGCGAAATTTGGAATTGTTTCCTCTCCCAGGTGATTCGAAAGCTGTTCTGTCGTTCCAGTTGAACTAGCCATTCAGTTTCACATTTTATACATTACCATACAGGTTATTATACGCAATTAATATAAAGTTTCTGTGCTAAGATCATTTAGTAAATAAGTTTTCCAGGATCTTTCTTTCTTTCTTGTTCCTATTTTGTGGACTGTTAGTGCCTGTTTAGTGGTAGGTGTTACTTGCCGACTTAATGAGGAAGTGATTGTATTTTATATCCATTCTTCTTATCACTCTCAAGTCCTGAAATACTTTGTCCGTCTTTTATATTGATATTAAATACACGATATTGATGTACAGTCATTAGGTTAGGTTTGTGAATCTCTGTTGCACCCCGTTAATACATATTCCCGCAGCATTTTGGCACTGTGCATGGTTGCTGCGCCTTTGGTGTCAGGATCATATGCCGGTCTAATGCTCGCTCATACAACTGTTTTAAATCATCTTATTGCAATTGTTTATTTTACACAGCTGTACGATTTTATGGTGCTCCTGCTGTTTCAGTGATATCTGTGTTATATTTATTTAGGGCCGTCTGAAGAATGTCACCCGGGTGCACCAGCCAAAAGACTGAAATGCATGTTTTCGGAATGGCTGGACTGTGACATGCGCGAGACGCAATCCACCAATGAGGTGGACCTTTATTTAGCACAAATTGATGGTGGTGATGACCCATTGGAATGGTAGAAACGCAACAGTACTTTCTTTCCTAAGCTAGCTGTAGTGGCAAAAAGAGTATTTTGTGTACCCGCCTCAAATGCAGCTAGTGAACGCACTTTCAGTGCGGCAGGGAACCTGATCTCTGACAGAAGAACTCTACTCGATCTACAACGTGTCAATGATATTTTAACAGTACATTGCAATTACAATGCCACCAACGAATAGTTTGGGGATAATGGTGTTACGTTTCGATGTATACTTTGTTGTACAGTAACGTTCACTTTTGTACATTGCAATAAAAATGTCGTTCGTTCCATAGCTTCTCTTTGGATCCTTTACAATTTACATTACTTACAAATGTTGTAGTTGGTAAAAACAACCTTTCTGTCTCGTTTGCGGTATAATGATATTGCGGTTAGATGCTACTATACAGGAATACTCGTCTACACCGTAACTGATTTTAGTTCCTTTAGATGGTGGGGCAACCGCAGCCCACACCTCAGAGCCGCTGTCCGTAGCGATGGACAAGGAAACCTACCCAAGTGTCACCCTCCGATTTTTATGAAATTTGGATATGTTATAATACATGAAAAACTGTGGGACACGTATTTTTTTAGCGGCGGAAATGTAAAAAGGGGGAAACGGTCCCTCCAAAATTGTCGCTAAAATAGAAAAATAGCGATAACTTAGAGACTAGTGAAGCGATTTTAATAATTCTTGGTATGAAAGTATCTCTTGATAAGAGATCGGCCTAGGTACATTGCAGAGGGAGTGACAATTTGGAGGACAGCTAACCCTAAAGTGACCAATTTTTTTGCTCAAAAAATTATTTTGATTTAATCAAAGTTAAATCAATGAAATTTGTCTTTTACCAAAATATACTTTCATACCAAAAATCATTAAAATCGCTTCACTAGTGTCTAAGTTGTCGCCATGTTTCTATTTTAGCAACAATTTTGGAGTGACCGTTTCACCCCTTAAATATGTTTCTCGGCTGCTAAAAAAATACGTGTCCCATAGTTTTTCATGTATTATAACATGAATTTCATAAAAATCAGAGAATGACACTTGGGTAGGTTTCGTTGTGAGTACAGCGACAGCACTACGCTGTGCGGCCTATGCCCCCCACGCAGCCTCATTTGAGTGTCAACACGCTCGCTGCGAGCAAACACACTCGGCGCGCCACCGACGAGCGTTGCTCACTCGACCGAGTACGAGCGAGCGAAACCGGCGATTTGCATACCTCTATCGTGTACACCTTCCGGGTTACGGGACTGGAGTAAGTGGTGGTGGAAGGGTGCATAGGGCAGGTTTTACAACGGGGGCGGTTACAAGGGTAGGAGCCAGAAGGTAGGGAAGGTGGTTTGGAGATTTCATAGGGGTGGACTAGGAGGTTAGGTGGGCGGCGGAAAGACACTCTCGGTGGAGTAGGAAGGATGTCATGAAGGACGGATCTCATTTCTGGGCAGGATTTAAGGAAGTCGTATCCCTGCTGGAGAGCCACATTCAGAGTCCGCTCCAGTCCCGGAAAGTATCCGGTGACAAGAGGGGCACTTCTGGGATTCTTCTGTTGAAGGTTCTGAATTTGGGGGGATGAGGAAGTGGCTCTGGCAATTTGCATCTCTACCAGATTAGGAGGATAGCTGTGGGATGTGAAAGCTGTTATTAGGTTCTAGGAGTACTGGTTCAGAGCTTCGGGACTGGAGCAGACTCGTTTGCCACCAAGACCTAAGCTGTAAGGAAGGGAACGTTTGATGTGGAATGGATGGCAGCTGTCATAATGCAGGTACTGTTGTTTATAGGTAGGTTTGATGTGGACGGATGTGTGAAGTTGGCCGTTGGACAGATGGAGGTCGACATCAAGGAAAGTGGCATGGGATTTGGAATAGGATCAGGTGAATTTGTTGGGAACAAAGGAGTTGAGGTTGAAGATAAAATTCTGGAGTTGTTCTTCACTGTGTGTCCAGATCATGAAGATGTCATCAATGAATCTGTACCAAACTTTGGGTTGACAGGCTTGGGTATCCAGGAAGGCTTCCTCTAAGCATCCCATAAATAAGTTTGCGTACAAGGGGGCCATCCTGGTTCCCATGGCTGTTCCCTTTAGTTGTTGGTATGTCTGGCCCTCAAAGGTGAAGAAGTTGTGGGTTAGGATGAAGCTGGTTAGGGTATTAAGGAAAGAGGTTTTAGGTAGGGAAGTGGGTGGTCGGTGTGAAAGGAAATACTCCATCGCAGCAAGGCCCTGGGCATGTGGGATATTGGTGTATAAGGACGTGGCATCAATGGTTACAAGGATGGCTTCTGGAGGTAACAGGCTGGGTAAGGATTTCAGGCGATCAAGGAAGTGGTTGGTGTCTTTGATGAAGGATGGGAGACTGCACATGATGGGTTGAAGGTGTTGGTCTATGTAGGCAGAGATTCGTTCTGTGGGGGCTTGGTAACCGGCCACAATGGGGCGGCCGGGATGATTGGGTTTGTGAATCTTGGGAAGTAGGTAGAAGGTAGGTGTGCGGGGTGTCGGTGGGGTCATGAGGTTAATGGAGTTAGGTGAAAGGTTTTGTAGGTAGCCTAAGGTTTTGAGGATTCCTTGAAGCTCTGCCTGGACATCAGGGATGGGATTGCCATGAAAGACTTTATATGTGGTACTGTCTGAAAGCTGGCGCAGTCCCTCAGCCACGTACTCCTGCCGATCAAGTACCACGGTCGTGGATCCCTTGTCGGCTGGGAGAATGATGATGGAATGGTCAGCCTTCAGATCACGGATAGCTCGGGATTCTGCTGCAGTAATGTGGGGAGTAGGATTAAGGTTTCTAAGGAAAGACTGAGAGGCAAGGTTGGAAGGAAGGCTGGAATGTTTGAAGAGGGTGATTTTGAGGAAGAGCAGGTGGGTCTCGCTGTCACAGAGGACGGAACTGTTCTAGTCAGGGTTCAATTTGAATGATGTCTTGGGGAGCTGGGTCATTAGGAGTAGGATTATTATTCTTCGTGGCAAAGTGGTATCGCCAGCAAAGACTACGAGTATAGGAAAGTAGATCTTTGACAAGAGCTGTTTGGTTGAATTTGGGAGTAGGACTGAAGGTGAGGTCTTTGGATAGGACAGAGGTTTCAGATTGGGAGAGAGGTTTGGAGGAGATGTTGACTACTGAATTAGGATGTTGTGGTTCCGGATTGTGTGGATTGGAATTTTGAGGTTTAGGGGGGAGAGGAGTTGGGAGTGGGAGGTTGAGTAGATGGGAAAACCCTCATCTTTTCCTTTTCCCTCTCCTTCCCTTCTGCCTGAAGAAGCAACTGGGTTGCGAAAGCTTGCGTTTGTGTGTATGTGAGTGTGTTCTGTTCATTTGTGCTGCTGTCACACCTGTGCTCCTTCGCCTCCACACACACACACACACACACACACACACACACACACACACACACACAAACGCAAGCTTTCGCAGCCTAGCTGCTTCGTCAGGCAGAAGGGAAGGAGAGGGAAAAGGAAATGATGAGGGTTTTAATGGAGTGGGTAAGGAGTCATTCCAATCCCGGGACAGGAAAGACTTACCTTGGGGGGAAAAAAGGAGGGTAAACAAATACACACACACCCACACATTTACACAGACGCAAGTACACTTAGGCAGACATACTGTAGAAAGCAAAGAAGTTAGAAGTTAGATATGCCACTTGAGGCAGATGCTCTGTCCAGAGAACTAAGGCAAAGATGTTAAGATGGTGGGTGGTTATTCGCTGAAGGGCTAGTTCCCATCTCCGGAGTTCTGAAGGTTTGGTGTCGGTGGGAAGTATCCAGATAACCTGGACGGTGTAACACTGTGTCAAGATGTGCTGGTCGTGCCCCAAGGTGTGTTTAGCCACAGGGTGATCCTCATTACCAACAAACACTGTCTGCCTGTGACCATTCATGCGAATGGACAGTTAGCCCTTCAGCATATTCTCTCTTCCCGTTGCCCACCTGGTCTCAACCTCCGCTAAATTCGAATTCCCACCCACCATCTCAACATCTTTGCCTTGGTTCTCTGGACAGAGCCTCTGCCTCAAGTGGCATCTCTGTCTAACTTCTTTGCTTTCTACAGCATGTCTGCCTATGTGTACTTGTGTCTGTGTCAATGTGTGGGTGTGTGTGCATTTATTTACCCTCCATTCCCCCCCCCCCTCCCAAGGTAAGTCCTTTCCTCTCCCGGGATTGGAATGGCTCCTTACCCCCTTCCTTAAAACCCTCACCATTTCCTTTTCCCTCTCCTTCCCTTCTGCCTGAAGAAGCAACTGGGTTGCGAAAGCTTGCGTTTGTGTGAGTGTATTCATTTATTTATTTGTGATGCTGTCACACCTGTGCTCCTTCGCCTGGTGAGTAATCTTCGTCTATTTTTTATATTTAATTATTCCTGCTAGAAATTTTTCGACTTATATGTATATGACTTACCCAAAGGACAAGCTTGTCGACAGACACACATAAAATCACACACAAACAAGCTTTCGCAACTGTTGGTCGCTTCTTCAGGAGAAGAGGAAGAAAGGAAAGGAGAAACGGAGGTATACGGGTTTTAGGAAGTGGACAGACCCTCTGCCTTAACTGGTATCTCTGTCCAACTTCTTTGCTTTCTATAAATGTTTGCCTTGGTGTGTGGGTTTGTGTGTGTGTGTGGGTGCTTCCCTTTCTCCTCTCCTTTCTTCCTCTTTTCCTGAAGAAGCGACCAACGGTTGCAAAAGCTTGTATGAGTGTTTGTATTGTGATTTTATTTGTGTCTGTCGACAAGCCTGTCCTTTGGATAAGTCATCCGTTTTTTATTTTTTATATAAATTTATCCCACCAGGAATGTTTCCTTCTATAATTTTTGTTATATATATAAAGATCGTTTGACTTACCCAAAGCACAGGCTAGCCGATAGACACAAAAAGCACATGCAAACAAACATTCAAGCTTTTGCAACTGTTGGCCGCTTAGTCAGGAAAAGAGGAAAGAAGGGGGGCAAAAGGGAAGGATGAGGGTTTTAAGGAACTGGTTAAGGGGTCATTCCAATCCCAAAACTGGAGGACTTACCTTGGGGGGGGGGGGGGGGGAAGGAAGGTAAACACACACACACACACACACACACACACACACACACACATATACAAACGCTAACACATTTAGACAGACATTTGTAGAAAAGCAAAGAAGGTGGACAGAGATACCACTTGAGGCAGAGGCTCTGGGAGAGAGGTTTAGAGGAGAGGTTGACTACTGAATTGGGATGTTGTGGTTCCGGATTGTGTGGATTAGGATTTAAAGGTTTGGGTGAGTGTGGAGCTGGATGGGGGAGATTGAGTAGATGGGAGAGACTGGGTTTCTGTGCAATAAGAGGAGCTTGAGGTTTATTGGATAGGTTGTTGAGGGAAAGCGTAGTGCCTTTCCGGAGGTGGGTGACAAGGAATTGGTATAGTTATTTAGGCAGAGGGTGGCATATTGTTCCAATTTGTGGTTGGCCTGTAAGAGGATGTTCTGAACTGTGGGTGTGGATGTGGGAGTGGAAAGGTTGAGAATTTTAATTAGGGATAGGAGTTCACAGGTGTGTTAATTGGCGGAGTTGATGTATAGGTTAAGGATTAGGCGGGTGAGGGCTGTGGATTGTTTTGTTTGGACTTGGTGTAAGGCATGATGAAAAGATGGGTTACAGCCAGAGATGGGAACTTTTAGTGTGAGGCCCTTGGGGGTAATGCGAAATTTGAGGCAAGCCTGAGTAAACAAAATGTGGAACTGTAATCTGGCTAGGACGAAACCATGGTTGCAGAGGGCATGTAGAGGGGTCATAGTATGGTGACAATGTATGGAATGGAAGTAAGAAATTTGGTGTTGATTAACAGACTGCAAAGTGATAAGAAATAAAAAATAATAAATATATAAAAAATAAAAAGTTGGACAGATAGCAAAAGGAATTCACCTAAGTTGTTCAAGAGAGTTGTTAAAATCAAACCTTGTAGAAACTGTGGTCAACTACAGTTGGTTACCAACGTAATTCACAGTGGTTTGGTGGTTGTATTGGCGTCTAAAACAGGTTATAGGGTGGAGAAAATATGGAGAAGATTGAGCAAACAGCGTGAGAATGAAAGGAAAGCGAATTATAAGGACTGATTATGTAGTGGTAGATTACAACTTGGAGGTTAACAATGATCTGACGAAGTAATAAAAAGGTTAAAGGGTATAGAAAGTTGCTGAAAAATGATCGGGAATGTCAGAAGAATTAACGGAAATGTGGAAAAACGGCAATTAGAAATAGTCACGAAGTTGCTAGGAAAAGACAAAAATGGTTGGGTTATTGTAAAATGAAGTTGTGAAATAGTATTACCACAGTAAAATGAGAAATGTGGATGAATGGTAGATATTATAGAGGAGATGCAATGTTGAATGCGGTAAATAAAATAAAAAGCATAAAAACAAAAATAAAAAAGACGTTAGTTGTACTATTAGGGTAAGGTTCAGAAGTCAATACTGATTGTTGTATATGGCTTGTTTGGCCAGGAGAAAAATGAACTGTAAACATTGAAGAGAGCAAATATATGGTGAAAATACTATGTAAAACAAACAGAAGGAGAAAGTAAGAGGACAGAAAAGATTTCGAAGGGCAACAGAGCAATAACGAACGTAGGTAATTGTTAGGTTCACATTGATAAAACGTATATTTGAGAAGGAGACTTTTCTGGTGGGAAAAATATGTATAAAAATAAGGATTATTTGACTTACCCAAAGCACACGGTCACCGATAAACACAAATGAAAACATATACAAACAAATATTCAAGCTTTCGCAACCTGGCCGCTTCATCAGGAAAAGAGGAAAAAAGGAGGGGGAAAAGGGAAGGATGCGGATTTTAAGGGAGTGGATGAGTCATTCCAGTCCTATGAGTGGAAGGACTTACTTAGGGGAAAAAAGGAAAGGCGCGCGCGCGCACGCACACACACACACACACACACACACACACACACACACACACACACACACACACCAAGGCAGACATTTGTAGAAAGCAAAGAAGTTCGACAGAGATACCACTTGAGGCAAAGGATCTGTCCAGAGAACCGAGGCAGAGACGTTAAAGATGGTGGGAGGGAATTTGAATTTAGCGGAGGCTGAAACCAGGCAGGCAGCGGGAAGAGAGAATATGCTGAAGAGCAAGTTCCCATCCCTGG